>APFE030047708.1:8988-102125 GCA_000404065.3 Pinus taeda
CAGAATAACAAAGGAAGGTATCTTCTGTGGCAACAAAGAAAGACAGGGAAAAACTACATAATTTATGATCCAACACACTAAAAATCCTATTACTTAAAACAATTAGGGATGAGTGGATTAAGCTACTTAATCTCATGAGTAGAGGTGATATATATCAATTATCATTTGAAGAAATTTCTGTAACATGCAAACACATAAAGAGTAAGGGCAAGAGTAAGTCAATCAACAACAAGAATGGTAAGTCGAGCTAAACATGGAAATTTTCTTGATAACTTTAAAACATAAATCCTTAGTAATCTAAGTGAAAATGTAGAAATGTTAAGAATACAAAATGAGAAAAAAGAAGATGCTGATATTTGCATTGTTCATGCATAATCATATGATGTTCAATATTGTGCCTCATTACCAAGGTTGAAGGAAGTTTACCATGAGGAAAATGGAGCAAGTCAATTGCCAATGCAACAATTTTATGTAGCTCTAAGAGGACCATGGTAACCTATTCAACCTGATATGATGCAAGAGAATAATTCACAATTTCAAACTTATGCACATCTATCTCAAAGAAATTGGAACACACCCTTTCCTTGGCAACCTTGGCCATCTCAACCCCGATAAAATTTGGCAACAAGGTGTTGTGCTATAAAACAACCCTCCCCATTTCAAAATTTTATCTAAAACTTTAACAAGAAATGGGTCCCCTTCTTAGAACTTAGATAAAATCAATAAAAATTTTAAAAAATCAATAGTGTTGAAAATAATATTGAGACGGGGGGGGTGAATCAGTATTATCAAATTCTTTTCAATATACCTTCATTAATTTATTGATCATTAACTTGTGTATAATAATGAGCATGGAACATGAAAACAGATAGTCACACCAAAGAACACCAGATATAAGGTGGAAACCCAATGTGGGTGAAAACCACCTGCTGCAATATGTCTCTATCTTCTTTCAATTAGAAACCTCTTTTACAATGATTTTGTACTGGTGTAGTCCTTTACCAGTATGCAGGCTGCAACCTGCAGACAGCTACAACTCTCTCTAATTTTCCAGTCTCTCCTGGAAGGGAGCTACAACCCTCTACTTCTTTTCTTTCAAGGACCACTTTTCATAAATTTTCAAACTAGATCCATAAACATCAAAAGATCATCAAGTACAAGTAAATCACCCAGTCAACTGCAGTAACCAGATCAACAGTAACAATAAACTAAACCCAGAACACCTTATCAACAGGAAAAATTCAGCCAACAAAAGGTCTTAAGACAGATACGCAATTTTTCTTTCTCTGGTCTGCGTGTGTACGTACTTCACCTTCTACTCCCCTGCGTATACCCGCAGAGACCCTTCTGCCGTACCACGTACCCACACACTGTTTCTTCAATCACGCTGCGTATTGTTACCGTAGGCATGCACCCACAGATACTATCATGCCGCGTACTGCTACTGTAGCCACGCACCCACAGATTCTATCGCGCTGCGTACCTACACACCTGAGGCTTCTGAATCGCTGCGTACTTTCCGTGTGCCTACGCACCTGAACCTCTGTTGCGCTGTGTACCCACGCACTGCGCCTTCTTCTGCTCTGTGTACCCACGCACTTCTCCTCCTTCTTCTCTGCGTACCCACGCACTTGCACCGTTAATCACTTGAGTACCTCTGATTAGGGCCGAAATGGCAGTCCCCCAGTGTGCCACCGATAGTCAGATGCTCAGATCTAATCATGCGCTTGAGAGATCACCCTTCATAGATTCGCTTTCAACTTCACTTTTATATAGATCAAGCTTTTTAGAAAATAACCCAATATTTCAGATCTTAAGATATTCAATTTTCGAAAGATACATAGCCAAGTGATCTCCTTTGCTTTATATAGGCAAGCTCTTCCTAAAATCATGGATCAATACCATAGATAACCAATACAAGGGGGCCCAAGAACATGGGGCTCAATAATAATAATAATATAAAGCAATACCATGGGGCAAAACCATAGAATCCAGAACGGCGGGCTAAATACCATAGGTCAAATATAAGAAAACCCCACGTGAGCGCGCTTCTCTGCCTTGAAGTAAGTGAACTGGGGGTACACACCTTCTGAATGGGTGACCTGCGTGTGCGGCCGCAGTCCCTTCACGATGTACCTGCGGGTACGCACCTTTTGAACTATTCTCCTGCGTACTTCTTAATTTCCAACATTTTGAGATCCTGATCAGTGCATTGCCACTTGAGGGTGTTGCCATCAAGTACAACATATGTATCATAGAGCCATACCAGAGTCATAATGCCAACATCAACATATAAAACATTTTTGGATATACATTTTCCATATGATAGACTGACCACTCCTTTTGCAATTATTTTTCTTGGAGCATTATTTCCAAAATTCACTTTACCTTTGTCAACTAGTTTCCAAGTCAGAAACTTGATTTTTTCACCTGACATGTGTGTGGAACAACTATTGTCCACATACCAATGGCTCAATTAATCATGTGCATACAAATAAATATCACATTTCTTTGGTTTCTCCTTTTCTTTCCAAACATTGGGATTTTTTTCAATTTTATTAATTATTAGCTTTGTCTTCTTATCCTTGAGTCTGCAATGGGTGGTTATATGCCCAAAATTTTGACATTTTAAAACATTGCAAAAGATAATTTAGATGAGAAAAATAATTATTATACTTAGGTCTACTTTTTCTCTGTTGAAATCTTCTTCTGGATTTGAGCTTCCTATAAGAAAGTTTGACTCTATAATTTACTACTCTGTGGCCATAGTTAGTGCATGTAAAACAATACCCTGGGAAAATATCATTGTACCTGGAAGGTTGACTCCTATGATGGACTAAATTTTGGGCAGCTTGATTTTCTTGAAAAACATTATCCTTTTGTTGATGCTGATTTTTATGGATCTGATTTTTGGGCTGCATGTCTCCCTTTTACTATTATGCAGTCCCTTTTTTAATTCTTGGAAGAAAGGTAATTTGTTTCTTTCCCTTTAGCTTAGTTGTTGCACTAGACTCACATTCAAAGCCAAGACCACTAAGATCTTTAGAGACTCGTTGTGCTTCCAATATCTTATTCAAATCGTCAATCCCATTATTGAATTTCTGATTGAAACTCAATTGTGTTTTGGCCTTCTCCAACTCCTTTCTTAGCAAGTCGATTTATCCTTCCATCTTATCACATGCTTGAACATTTTCATTCAACTACTGGTTCAAGGATTCTTGAATATTCTTACCTTCTTATATTTTGAAGAGAAATGGCTCAACTGCCTCAACCTTTTCTTTTATCTAAGACTCATTTTGGGATTTTTTTTTTTTCCTCAGCCTCTGTATTTCCTCATGTGCACTTACCAATTCTCCTTCAAGATCTACTTCTCCCTCTTCATCATTAGAATCAATATCCTTGACCTGCAAATTTTCTATGGCCATCAACATAATTTATGTCGGGCTCTCATCATCTTTGTCCTCATCTGAGGATTGGTTGGGTTCACTTTCTAATGAGCTCTTTTCTTGAACATAGAAACCCTTCTTCTTAGCCTTCTTCTTGTCCTTTTAAACCTTCTTGAATTTTTATTTATGATTGTAATCCTTCTTCTTCTTTTCAAGACACTTTCATGCATAGTGAGAAACTTTGCCATAATTAAAACATTTAAATGGTAGCTTACCTTTATAATTTCCTGGTCATCGCTTAAGCTTCCTTAAAAAGTTGGATTCTTCTTCATTTGATTCGAAACATGAGTCATCATGCTCATCCTTGCACTTATTTTCTTCTTTGAAATTTGATTCTTTAGCTAGATACTTTCCTTTCAAAATCCTCATCTCATAGGCAGTGGTATACCAAGTAATTTATCTAGAGTGAGAGATCTCATATTGGTCATTTCCTCAATGGATGACACCTTGGGATTAAACCATTCAGGAAGAATCTTAACACCTTGTGGAATACCATAACTTCATCTAATTTCTTAGCAAGCCCTCTTATGGTGTTCACAACCTCATCAACCCTTAAAAATTACTTTGCAATATCTTCATCATCATGCATACTTAAAGACTCAAATTTCATCCTAAATCATTAAAGTTTATATTTATTTACCTTTTTTTCTCCCTCATAGAAATTTCTCATCTTGTCCCAAATAGATTTGGAAGATGTGTAATTAATTACTTTGACAAGCTTCGATTTAGGTAAGCTAGCAAGAAGGGTGTTCATGGCTTTAGCATTGCATGTGAACTCACTACAAGGAAACAATCCTCTAGAATAAGTTTTTGCAGAAGCCCCTATAAAAACAACCAAAAATTCATCTGTATCATAGGTGGGTGGGTGGATGTTTTCTTAAGTGTTTCTATAATATACAAATGCACTAGTTCTTTACTATACATAAAATCATCGGTGCCTAATAGAACATGGTGCATCATGGAAAATTTATTTGTTTTAAATAAAATAAAATAAAAATGGTCCGTTAAATAAAAAAGTGAACCATTGCGTATACTACTCGATAACATTGGAAAAGGGTTAAATTTACAAAAATATTGGTCGTAAAATTCATTTTTCCTAGTCTGGTGTTATACTATGATGACAACCTAGTGTTAAACTAGTATACTAATGTCTGGGTCCATACACAGTATCAAGCACATGGAAGAATTATTTAAAACAACGGTGCACCACCTATATATAATACATTGGTGCTTACACTACTCGATAACACTAGATAAAGGTTAAATTTAAAAAATGTCTGTCCTAAAAATCTTTTCACCATATCAATGTTATATTCACTCGAAGCATTGGTGTTGTTCTTGTATTAAAATGCCCCGATGTGTACTTAAAAAGAGCACCACTCTAGGGATTTTAGTTTTAAAAAAATGTGTGTTATATTCCAACAAAGTAATAGTGTTATTCATGTATTAAAACACCTCAATCCATCTCAGAAAGAGAATAACTAGGGGTTTTTTAATTTTAAAGAAATGTGGTGTTATATTCCCACGAAGCGGCGGTGTGGTTCATGTATTAAAACATCCTAGTCTGTCTTAACAAGAGCATTGCTATAGGATTTTTAATTTGAAAAAAAAATCATTTTTATGTTCCCATGAAGCACTGTTGTTGTTCATGTATTATATTTCCTCATTGTGTGTTAAAAAGAGAACCGTTAGGGGGTTTTTAATTTTTAAAAGATTTGGTGCTATATTCCCATGAAGAACCGGTGCAGTTCATGTATTAAAATTCCCCAATGCATCTTAACAAGAGAACCTATATAGGGTTTTTAATTTAAAAAAAATGGTTTTCTTGGAAATAGTACTCATCAATGTTGTTATAATAATGCACCAAAATAGGGTTAAATAATAAAAAACATGCACTGGTTGTAAATTTCATTTTTACCATTTGCAGTGTTGTATAGATTTGAAGCACCAATGCCACTCTTGCCTCACACAAGCACCCTATCATTGGTGCTTCTCTTGTTCACCATCCTTCCATACTTGCTTAGTGCGTGGCTTTCCAATTTTCTCAAATTGCAATGAAATTTGTTTTGCTCATTTAATTGTCAATTATGCCTCCTTGAGAACCAATATCCAAATAATGTCTATGTTTCTCTCTAATTTAATTTTTTGTTAGATTATAATTGTAAAATAGGTCCAATTTTTTTATTTTTTATTTTATTTTATTTATTTATTTATTTATTTATTTATTTTTTATTTTATTTTTATTTTTTTCTTGCATGGTGTGTTCGACATGTTTGTCTCGCACGAATAATGGTGTACCCTGTAAATTTATAGGGTGCATCATAATTTGGTGCATGACGCTAACGCATCGTGATATTGTCAGTGTGTTTCATAAATTACAACACATTGGAAAAAGCTATAAATTGTACATCAGTGCATACATTTTTAGGTTACTCCCAATGAGTTTATAATTAGCAAAGGCACCACATAGGTAATATTAAAAAAGTATAGCTCGATGTATTCTATAACTTGAACATTTTGTACTGGTGTGAAAAGGTTATATGTATGCACCGGTGCATAAGGTTGTCTCGACACACCACATTGAAAATGTATGCCTGTGAACCAAAAGCGGTGTGTCATATGTATGTATGCATTGTTACTGGTGTTTTTCTATTTGATAGCGCACCAGGGATGGTGCATTACTATTTTTTTGGAGCACTGGGGATGATTTTTTTTTTAGTTTAATTGAAAGTTACCTATCCATATTTATAAATGCATTTTTCATTTAATAAAAAAAAAAATGTTTTATATATGAGGTTGATGTATTTATACTTCAATCATGTAGAGAGGCATTAGCAAAGGGAGCAATATTAGGAGTAGGAGAAAATTGCAGACCAGTACATTGTGGTTCGACCAAGGGAGGCACAAGAGAGGAAGAGGGATTTATACCCTTGCCCTATTATTGTAATGACCCAAGCACCCTTTGAGGAATGTATACCACCTTAACTACTATGAGGAGGCTAAATAATTGAAGGTGCACTCTGGCTTGTTGGCACAACTAATCCATCAGTGGAATGTCCACCAACAATATTTTCATGCCAGTCCTGAGATGTGGTATAGGCCCTCTATGGAGGACATATATTTTATCATTGGCATGTCTAGAAGAGGGGAGGATTTTTTCGAGTTCCCTGATTCCTCCCATAGTGTTGCAACAGAGAGTCAACTTTTCTACTCTCAGAGTGTTAGCTAGAGAAACCTCCCTTAGGTAAGGGTTGAGAGCCTTAACTGATCGAAGGCACGCTATCGATAAGAAGAACTCATTCAAGCAAGAAAACTTTTAAAACTTCTAAATTTGGGTTGGGAGAATACCAGGAGGTCCTACATTTGACATTGATCCTATAAGGTCCAAACCTCTGCTTCCTCCAATGTGTTCAAACCTGAAACATAAACTAGAGAAGCATATAAATATAAAATATTTCAAAGAATGTGCATATTAAACATGTTAGATCATCAAGTATAGATATATAAAGCATGATATGTTAGACATGAATTATAAAAACATGAGATCACAAAATTTTAGGAACAAGACAAAGCTTCTTTATTGACAACAATAAATAGGAGTGGAAGAATACAACATGATCCAACCACAACACCAACGAACCTTCATTTGGATCAATCTAGCCCAAGCCTCAAAGATCACCTCAATATGTGTAAAAGGATATCATATAATGGAAGATGAAAATCTCTCCAAGGAAATAAGGCTTTCCTATGACTGGGAGTGCAGGAGGCATAGATAAAATAAGACTTGATCTGGGGACAAAAGGATTATAGTATCGATATCCTATCTCCTTCTATGTTTTAGGCCTTCTCATGAGGTGTATAAATACCACCAGAAATCAGTTAATTCAATTAGGCCACGGGATCCTGTAGGTAGGCTTTCAGTTAAACCTGTAAACCCCGCCTGAGAAATAGGATTTTTTTTCTTTTTCATATTTTAAATTATGTACGCGCGTTTGGTATTATGGTACCTATGTGTACACACACATTATAAGGGAGGAGTCACATATGGAATTTAAACAATTGTTTTTTAATAGATGACCAAGTATGAATGGGAAATGGCTGCCCAAGGCCATACAAGAGCATCATAACTTCAAGAGTGCTGAATAATTATATAACAGATGCTCCCAATATATGAGGTCATAAGGGGTATATGATGGCCAAAATGTATTAAGTAAAAAGAGAGATCATTTGAGAAACTGAGAGGAGATCACTAGATTCTGGCCAGATGAATACCTATAGAAGGAATAAAGAAGAAGACTCATGTATAAGGTGGGCACAACCATACTCAGAGATAATAAATCATGTCCACTGATAAAATAGAAAGTGGATCCATCATGTACACATAAGTGTAAAAATAAGACTAGAGAATACATAATGGATCATCTAATCATAGCCGCAAAGGAGCACATTAGAGCCATGTCTCAATATCACATATATAAGAACTGATCAATGATGCTCGAAGAATGTCTGATCACTAATACTGCATAACTCATCCTCATAATAGTACCATATCATATAGTTCGAATAGTGGTATTCATGAAACTCGGGTGTCAACATATAGAATGTCACTGAAATGAACTGCAACATATAAGGGTGATTGGTTGCACTGGTAGAAAAGTGAAAGGACTAACAAGCGAACCAGGACGCTGACACAACCTGAGTTCTTCACCGACTGCAGATGGTACAATTCTACACGATGGGAATAAATGAGCTGAAGTCGACCATGCGAGAAATCATTTGATTACCAGTCATTGATGTATATCATTAACAAATGTGAGACAACTCACCGATAAAGATGATGAGAGTCAAGTTACCCCAGTACAATCTAACAAGTGCAAATAAATGTGTTGAAGTCAAACACTTGATATAATCTATTAATTAGGATACATTGATGTATTCACACTGTCGATGGCGAAGGAGTCTGCCACTAATGACTGCAAATCCTAAGGTACTAAAAAAAGGACTTTAGATCTTATTCCCAGAGAAATGAGTTGGTGTCGATGGGAAAAGATCTGCTGGAAGGAAGGCATTAAGGAATCCCACATAAACCAACGCGAGTGTAACCTACAAGCCAATAATTTTGAAGAACTCTGACAAAAAGAGATGAAGTGACCATTCTGAAGTACGTTTCCAACGTACACAAGATGTGGCTAGTGTACAACAGAAACCCTTTGAACCAACCAATAATGAAATCTGACACAGAGGCGAGGAATCCACCAATAGGGTAAAATGGAAACCAAGGTACTACATGAATCCCAATGTGTGATAATGTAAGATGATGTTGAACACAAGGGAAACCACTCAGTCAAAGACCCATGATATTGATCGATGTTGAGCACAAGGTCACCTATCAATGATGTAAATAGGGCTAGGGTGCAGCTCTAGGCCTACTCTCAGAGAAATTTTTTCAGAGTCGATAAGAGCAAATTTGCTAGCAAGAATTCAATGGAGACTTTCTTAGCCAACACAAGCAAAGGACCAAATAACTGATGTGATACTGAAGATAACTTTGAAAGACCAGGTATGGCCGATTGAAAATGAGTCAAGAGACATTGCAAAATGGTTGAAATAGGTTAACTTCCCTTGAACAAAAGCATGACTCATATGTGACTATATGGAATCATAAAATATCTTTGTATAAGTTTGCAATGCAGGACGCAGTAACAAACTCTCCATGTGATTGGAAGAGATAGCCAACTAGAGGAGGACTGACTCAATAACAAGGTTATGGCTCTCCTAAAGTCAAACTATGTCCCATCCCAAATGGTAGAAAAACTTGTTTTGAGTGATTTTTTCAAGGGTGACATAAATAACTCTTGTTGCCATCAAGTATGGAAGTACATGTCTTGTTCCCGCTCTTTTTGGAATATATAATTTTTTTGTCTCTTTCATATTTAAAGCCTGAAAAAGAATAAAAGAATGCTTATAGTACAGTGGAAAGGACAGGTGTCCGAAAATAGATGCTATAGTTCTTGGGGATGGAGCATTCCTATGCTCAATGCAAGGTTGAGAAGTTGGTCGTTAACACTCAAAGAGATGTTCTTTCGACAAATGAAAGGTCTCAAGTCACAGAGGAAAATGAATGCATGGTTTTGAACTTGCTGAAAAATTCATGTTCAAATGTTCAAAAGTGGCTTATACACGAGTCCAAATGAAGCTAGATAAAGGCCAAAAGGATACAAGTATTCCATATGCAATGTAGCGATACAACTTAACGCATGGGATCCTCTAGGGTATAAAGCCAGAAAAATACCAAAGAAGAAGAGAAATGAGGCTTCATAAAAAATTCATGGCGGGACTAAAGAGGACTCTCGAGCCTAAGCACTTCTTGTAGCATGGGCAACATATGCTAGTGAGGATCTAACTAAGAATCCCATGTAAGGAATGGCTCAACCATTAAGTTATGATTTTATAACATGACGAGTGAAAGTGGTTGAAAACCATAACATAATGGGTTCAATCGTATGGAAAAAATATCACAGTATGAGGTTAAAGTGGATAATACAATAGAAAGTGATATATCCTAACCTATATGCCAGTAGTTAAAATTATCCCTGGATAGGTATGTGATTGTGGAGTCTAAGTGTTAAAAAAAATATCGAAGTCTTCACTTACCCTAAAAAAGAACAACCTTCCCCAACATTTGAATCCAAAAATGAAGAGGGTCATGGGCATCTGAGCTCGTAGGGCTAGTATCATATTTAGGATGTACTACTATGACAAACTATCTAAAATTTTGGTTGAGGAGGGAGTTTTCCTCTGTGAGGGCTTAAGACTTCATGGTAGATCTTAATCTCTTGAAGCTCTTCAGGGACTGTCCACATGATATGATGACTCTTATTTGTCATATCATCAGAGCTACCAGGGTACTAGAAACAAGGAGGGATGTAGGTTATGCAACATATACATCACATGATTCTTCATGTAGTGCTAGCCTCTCGGATCATGATGACAAGGGTGGTGATCATGCTTCTAGTAGTACTACCCCATCAGATCATGATTAGGCTGTTGGTGATCCTTCTAGTAGTACACCTCCTCATCGTTCGCCTAATGATCACGTCCCAATATTAGCGGAGGTGCCTCATGTTTCTCTTGAGAGAGCGGACAAGCCACCTACTCCTCCACCTAATAGTTACACTGTTGAGGCAGTACTTGACCATCCATGGTCTTCTGCAATAGACTAGGATGCCACTACCACGTTTGTTGTATCAAATATTTGATAGCAGTTATTTGACTTGATGCAGTTGTTTCACTTGTTCATATATATATGTGTGTGTGTGGTGGATTGTTTTTGTTCATGTTTATGTACTTAATTTATATGTTGGTGTTAATGTGTGTATTGTTAGGTCATGTTAGATATGTACATTTAATGTGTTGGAGGATAGATGTGTATGTGATAGCAATTATTTGACAAGAGATGTATATTAATTTAAGAATATGTGTGGTGATGACGTCAGATTACAATGCTTGTGTTTTATTATATGTGATCACGGTGATGATGTCATGTTACATTATTAGATTCGTGTGCTAGCTAATGACATTTATATGTGTTAGAGGTGTATATAATTAGATGATGGTAGTTAATTTGAATGTGTATTTTAGATGATATTTATGTTTGTTAAATGGCTATCATCATGATGTTTATTTTTATGAAATAATGTTTATTATATATTATGTATTGGTGAACTCATATCAAAATTTTATATATGAAATTACATGCAAAATGAATTACTTTAAAAAAATGCAAATATTTTTTTATAAATTACAAAGTTAAGTATGATTGAAACTATAATTGTAAAATACCATAAATATTGTTCTATAAATTAGAAAGTTTATTAATATTCATTCTAACCTAATTAGTAAAATATTGCAATACTCACAAGGAAAAAATAATTAAAGGTAAAATATTTTAGTTAGTTCTTAATAACACTAAACTGTGTAACTCATTCAATTTTCAATATAAAATATTAATAATAGTAAATTATTCAGTGCTACAATTTAAACAATGAAAAATTGCACAATGGTCGAGCTATATATAGAGAAAGAAAATGGCTATAGATCCATCTCAATCATAGATTTATCAATCACTAAGATATTAAATGTTTTGACATATAGATCATTTTGGTGCTATTTTGGTTCTTTATTTGCTATTGTGGTTTAAATTTATCATTTTTTTTAATAATAAATATAAGTTAAATAATACAAAAATCATACTATATTAGATTTAACTTTTTGAATAAAAAATATATTTGATTATTTCCTAATGAAGAACTCAAGAAATAATTTTTTTCCACATACTTATCATGAGATAGTATGTTTTTTATTGAATCTCTTGGGATTTTCACAACTCCCGACTCACTTCTGTGTGAGGCATGCCATCCTTGCAACATAGATAATTCTTTTCAATGAAAAAGCCTTTAAATTCATGGGATTATAGGCATGTGCCTCAATATCTTATTAGGAGGACCATGTGATTTACCCGTTTTTTTTTTTTACTTACTTGTCATGCCCGCATTTGGACATATCCCTTTGTCTACATATTATCTTATATATAGAATATCATCATTTGGACATGCATGATATGATATGTACTCAACACCCAACATTTTCAACAACTTCTTTGCCTCTTCACATCTATCCAAAAAGACATTATCACTCAGAAGAACCTTATCTTTGATTAACATGTAGTTGGTGGGAATATCTTGTATAATGTCAATATTTAACATTCATAAAATCGACAATTTTTAATGTTGATTGTGTGACAACATTTCTCAAAATATAAGGGACTTAATCGATAATGCAAGTGAATTACGTCAATATTGTCAAGAAACATGCATTCAACATGCCAAACTTTTCTTTCAAGTTGTACAGTAACATTTTTGTCCCCAACTGAGTAGACTTTGACTTACCTCTAGGTCCAAAGAGAGGGGTGGTGGAAGCAAATTCCAGGCTTTCAAATAAAGTATAAATGGCATGGGCATCGTATCCTAGCTCATCGTTTTGGAATGAATCTAACAACATTGCCTCCATGGAAGTCATATCCCATAAGTAATCATCCATACTAACCTCTATTTGATTACTTGCATTTACAACTTGTGATGAAAAACTACTATTGTTGTACTCATTCCTAATTGGATATTTTGGACATATTGGGAATTGAATAGGTGGTTGATTCAACCAGTCTATGTATGTTTCCTCTCTTAGTCTTGCTCTTAATGCAACCTTCGCTCGATTTAATGTTGTAGTGGGGTACATTGGAGGATGGTAGGTGGGTCACTCATCACCACTAGAATTCTAATTTCAAAATATATTGAACATTAGTACATCAATGATATTAGTAAGCACATTAATGCAATTGGTTTGTTGAAATTACATTATACCAAACAATTATTGTCAACGCTGATCTAGGATTGCGGCTGGAAGATGCCATGTTCCAATCGACAGGGTGAAGTGGTTGTCTATTTTCATCTAACAAATATTTGTGATATGTTGCTCCTGATAATAGCTTCCAATATTCTTAAAATGGAGGAATATTTTTTGCATCTGAACTCGATTCTGAATCAGGATACTGCATATTTGGGTGCATTATTATTCAATTTGACATAGATTAAAATTAAAAAAAAAAATCAATTATATTTTCAAAATATAAATATAATTTGAACTTACTAGAGATGGAAAGGGAGAACTTCGCAAAGGACTTTGATTAGCAATATGGAATGAACTAGAATTTGAAGATTTGGCCAATTGATATTATGAGATTTCCCCCCTGTATTAGAGAAAAATCAGAAATATTTTTTTTTGTACATATCTAAAATTAATTTCAAGAACCATATAACAACAATCTGAATTTCAATATAGTTTTCAAACCATTTTTCAACAATCAGACAACTTTAAGCAGAAAATGTATACTATGAACTACCATAACTCATATGGATGCGTCCTAAATGATAATTTGAGATGAATATGTCATTGTATGTGAAAACAAAATTTCAGATAGCTTTTAAACCCTACTAGTGTTCTTATTAGGACTAACAACATCGATGTTTTTCAATAATAACTGCATCAGGGCGTTAAAATAATAATTGCATTGGCTTTTGACATTTAAAAAAAAAATTCTATCATATCGATGCTCTTGTTAAAAACAACACCAATGCGTTTAAATAAAAATAACATTGGTTTGCACCTATTGTGAGGATTTCAAAAATAAAAACGAATTCTACCATGTTGGTTCTCTTATAACAATTACAACATTGATGCATTTAAATACAAATTGCATTGTTGCATTAAAATATTAACTCCACCATTTTGGGATTTCAACAAAAAAATAAAAAGGAATTTTGGCATGCCGATGCATTTATAAAATTTGGCACCCTAGCAAGTTCGGTGTGCTTTACTTGCAAACGCATCGGTGCTCTTTACTATCGAACACACTGATGTTCGAATTAAGTGAAAAAAATGCAATTTTTTTTTTTTTTTTTTTTTTTTTTTTTTTTTTTTTAAGTGAAAAATGAGTGGCAATTATTTTTCGAAATCTAATTCCATAAAGTCTTTTAAATACTAAAAAGTTATTCATTATTTCATTATTTTTCCAAAATTTCAAAGGAGTGATTTGCAAGAGAGACATATTAGAAGCATTATGTAGTAGCATAATAGTTTGGAGCAGCAGAACTACTCAGAAGATCAAAAGTTGGAAGGTATGGTGATTCACTCAAAACCATGCATAGTAAAAATTTTAAAGTTTATTGTTGAATTTACTAATAATTTTTTTCACAATTTCTTTTAGAGTTTAATTAGGAGAGAGATCATTTGTAAGAGAGACATATTGGTAGTATTGTGGAGCCACAAAATATTTTGAAACCGCAAAAATATCATAATTTAAAAGGTATGGTGATTCACTCAAAACTCTGTTTAGCAAAATTTTTTAATTTTACTATTATTATTATTTTTTTTACAATTTATTTTGGATTTATTCAAAATTCAAAAAATAAATTAAAAACCCTGCATAATAAATATTTTACTAGCAAAAATTTTTACGATCTCTGTTCCTATTTAGATTCATTTAAAAAAAAAAGAACAAAAAAATCCAATACTTACTTGAAACCCTTGCTTCTTCTTGCTTATGTGACTACAAAATTTCACCTTATGGTGTAACTCCCTCTACCACTTCACAATTATGATTTTTCATTTTAGGCATTTTAGATATAATGGGTTTGTCTACTTACTATATAGGGAATTGACATGTAAAGTAGGGGGATCACTTATTCAATAAAATCCAAACTTTGTCAGTCATGTCTGTTTTTTAAGAAAACAACATGTTACATCTGTTTCATAGTGTGCCCTATGTAATAGAACTCATTGGTGTTGGCGATGCTTTTATTGTTACATATCACATTGAATTCTGTCAGCCATGTCCGGTCTATTTATCGATGCGGCCAGTGTAATATAGTGCACCTATTTGCCTTTGCCAAATAGCATTGTTAAGTAATGGTGATGCTTTTATCGTTACAAATCTCACCGTCATAATTTAAAATTATTTAAAAAAATAATAATTTTCATTTTCGATGGTGAAAAATTAAACACCCAGTGCATTTAGTAGATTAAATGCACTAGGGTGTGTTTTCAAATAACCACCATGGTTACGAGAACTCTTTTTGGGTGAAAAGATATTTGATTTGTATAAAATATATTTAATGGCTTATGTATTAAATGGTATAGGTTGTATATTGATAAAAAATGTCTAAGAAGTTTTCAGGTAATAAATATATTGATTGACACAATGAAAGCACATCCAAAAAAGAAAAAAGGAAACTTCTTTGTAAATTATTTACAAAATTAATATGTTTGAATGACGTGTAAGTTTAACTAATATGTATTGGTTAATATGTGTCACGTAGAGCCACAAAATGAAGAAGGTCGATAAGATTATTTATAATCTAAGTGTAGAAGAGCGTAAAAGCTTGATAGAAAAATTGCAGAAGGATGAATTAGGTGAATGAAAAATACTATTCAATATGAGTTTTTATTTTTTTGAATTTTCAATAATAATATATTTGCTAATATTAGGTAACATGTTTCAAATAATCTATTAATTAATATATGTTTAAAGTTCTACAAGGAGCAACAACGAAGGAAAAGATCAATGTCATTCTAAGAAGAAAAAAAATATAGAACATGTAAATGACGATGAATTGGTCCTTAGCTCATTTAGAGTGGTGTTGAAGATTAATGAAAGGGGGGATTTTTTGACAAAACTATGAGGGATATAATGGAACGAAATTATAGACGTACTTTCCAATTACAATACAAAAATCAATCCAATGATTCCAAGAACCAAATTATATCTAAACTACAGGAATGGTTTCCATAACAATAGTCAATGAGACTTGTCAGACTTGCAATAGAAAAAGCATACAACAACAACAAAGGAATCATTCAAATTGCAATATCCCTAATTAAAATTATTTTCTAGAATTAATCCATAAACTTTTGTGGACATTCCACTCGACAATTCGTCACAACAGATTTGATAATATTATATTAGAAATATGAAATTCTACAATATTACAGTTTTATTAAACTTTAAGATTTGTAGATTTAACTATAATTAGTGCATGCATGCGAATGGAAATTATGCAGAAAAATAGAGAACAAAGAAATAAGCTCTTTCACACACACAAGACAAAAAATGTGCTACGGGAAACCCTTTCGGGAGAAACCCAACTAGAAGGTGAGGTCACTTCACTCTCTTTCTTTGTCTAGAAATATGGTTGCATGTACAAAGCAGTAAGGCTTGTGGCCTGTGGACTATTACAGTGCAAAAATCCTTTATGTGTGCTCTACCTCATATCCCTCTTGGCTACCTTTTCTTAGCTATGAAACAAAATTCACTTGGAAGAATGGAATTCCTCTCCCTCCTAGTGGATCAGTTATAACACAGCTTAATACCCTACTAGTGGTTATGTTTGACTAGATCAACTCTTAACTAGAGTTACAATATAGACTCTTTTAGAGTCTTTTACATCAAAAACACATGGCTAGCCTCTTTTCTAGGAATAATGGGGCCTAACGCAACATCCTCCCAAATTATAGGTGTGAAAATAAGAAGGTCAACTTTTGAGTGGCATAACTTTTGCATACGAACTTTGATTAACACCCTTCTTGCATCGTTGGAAAGATATCTATGTGTAGAATAACATGAAATGGTGTGACACAAACGCGACAAAATTTTACCCCTAAAAAATGTCATTTGATACCTCAAAATGCTCCCGAAAGGTTTCAGAATCGTTTTGTCAAACTGGGTCCCACCGGTAAAAATGGTCCGGTGAGCTTATTCCTCCATTTTTTCCAATCTAATGCATTGAGATGGATGACAAACAATATAATGATCTAAATTGGATCAAGAATTATATGTATATATTACTACAAATAATTTATTTATTAATATCAATTTTGTTATATTTAGTTTTCATATATCAATATAAAAATAGTTTATTACTTCTTTAAGGAAGATTATGAAAATCCCAAAGGATCAACAAGCTAATATGTGAAGCATGCTAGTAGGAATGTCCAAAAAAGTGTACAAGAAGGTGGTCAAATAAATGGACATAATTGCAGCATAGGAGGAGACATCTCCACAACAACATGCTTCAAATGTATGTAATCATGATTGACTTTGTACATGTAAACAAATAATTTAGCATTAAATATTAATTGTCAAGTATTTTCTTGCAGGAAAGAAAAAAAAATGGAACTCATTCAACACATAAAATAGGACAAGGAAGAAAATGGTTGATATCAAAGTTTGTGAGTAGTTGTTGATATTTCTTTATAACAACCCAAGGTGTTTCTTTTTTGTATATTTTAAGTTATTTTATAGCAATGATCCCTGAAATTTTTTCAAATAGGTGCTAACATACAAAGACGAGCCATAAGAAGAATTAATTTGTTTTACTTCTTTGAGTTTATAATTAATAGAGCAAGAAAGATCCTTTATATTAAATCTATGACTTATAATAGGTTATAAAACTTGCAGGAAACAAATTATGGAACTACACCAACAAAAGAGTTGCTGCAATAAGGCATGAGACTTGGTTTTGAAACCATGTGTACAATTCATGAGTCACTTCTTGCTATGGTACATTGTTATTCAATTTACATTGATGTATATTATTTATTTCGATTTTCATTATTCTCACTAATGTAGGTACACTCATTGCACTTTATTTTTATTTTTGCAAATGGAACAAGATCAAGAAGACAAAAATAATCGATGCAATCAATAAAACATTCATCCAAATGATCCAATTCATGGAAGTAGCTAGAGCACTGACAATAGTTCTGGCGAAGAATGATGATGTATGTGGATATCAATGCAAGTTGTATTTTTTGAAATAATTGTTTGTGAAAATCATACTTTTTGTTTAATGTAATGGACATAGTGTCCCAATTGAAAGACATGGGGAGGGGGTTACCAATAACTATCCCATTTTGTATGGAAAAAAGCCTCTTATTGATATATAATAAAATACATTTTAATTTATTCTATTGTGATTCTAATGTTGTTATGAAATTTTACACCATTAATTAAATATATGGATGATTAAATATTATAATAAATAGATGTGAAATTTAATAATATAACAAATAAATCCATATATCATATACAAATGAATTAATAAAAATTTAATTTATATGAATATTGTTATAATATATACGTCGATTTTTCGATGAATAACAGAGTTTAAAAATCATAATAATTGCACTGTCACAGGTCAATGTTTCTAAAAAAGAGAAAATCTCATACAAAAAAATAATGTTTCAATAACATAAACACGCACCGGTGCGTTATGTTATCTAAAGGTATTGTTATGGTCATTTTTTTGCATGGTCAGTGCCTTTTCTGAAAAAAACAGCATTGGGGCATTATATTCTTCAAGCACTGATATTTTTTGCATTTAACACCCCGACGCATTGTAATTTTTAAAGCACGAGTGATTTCACATAACTAATTCCCCAGTGCTACAAAATATTTTTTTTTTCTAAGTAAAGTCTAATCTATATTAAAGTAAGAAAATATTTACAGAGGTTACATCATTCGAGAGGGGCCATGCCCAGCTCTCTAACAAAAACAGCTGAAACCGACTATCTTTCCAGTGAGACCCCATTACAGAACTTGTCCTTTTGTGATCCTTGGACCGCAGACATACATAAACCAGACTCTTGGACAACAGACATATAAGAACCAGACTCAATAGAGCCTGTAGATACTAACATTGACACTGTATTGACGAGAGAGAAACCTTCAGTGGAAGGCATAGAAATAGAACCAAAAGTTACCAGACTATTAACCGACATGGACATAGAGAACACTAAGCAAAACCTGGAGAATAGCAACCAATGAAACTCAGGAAGGGTGACTGGGCAGCTCCGGTGGATTCGTCTGCTCCGGGCTAGACGTGTCAAGCCAAGTAGCCATCTCCACGTCCCACTGAAGCTGTTCAACTGGGCCTGGCTGAATTGCGCTGTGGCCCTCTTCGCTGTCCTGAATTTAGTGAACCTGAGGCAGAATTTCCTGCTCTGATGGAGTATAACCCACATTCTCCTGGACTTGGGCCGGCGGAGGCTGATCAGCCGGTGCGACCGCAGTAAGGGGACGGGGCATGTGGTAAACCATTCCAGTCATATCTCCCAACAACATTTCGCTAGACTGGACTTCTGCAGGGGCTTGGGAAGAGGACGGATTATCTTCAGGGGCCGCCTCCGAGAGGTAGATTGATAGATTCAGAATGACATCTGAGCGCAGGAGCCTTCTAGGAATTCTGAGACGGATTGGCTGGTAGGAATCCGGCAGAAGCAGAAATTCCTGCTCAGAGCTAGCTGATGAATTTTCCATGGCCTCCCTGGGAGCGAAAGAGTTCACCTCCTCACCGTCTTGAGCAGGGCGAATGCCTGATCTCCCGCCGCGCCGAGGTACTCCTCTGCTGCGCACCATAACACCGGACACGGGGACAATAAAACTCTGCTTTACCACCCTGAGACTTCCAGCAGGTGAGATTTCATGGAGGATGCCGACCTCGAGTGTTTTGTTCCGGTTCTGGTAAGTCTGGGCCTTTCGAATAAATAATATCGCCATTGCCTTCATCGCGTACAGGGTAGCAGAGTCCGGCGAGCGCTTCATTGAAGAGGGTAAGTAAATGTTTATGCTTTCTGGCGGCAGGCGATTAAGGGCATGCATTAATGCTGCCTCGATGGTTGAGGAACCAGCTGCCCATCGCATCCCCACGTGGCCAGCAATACTATCAAGTATTCTCCTGACAAACACCCGCATCCGGGTAGTGCTACAAAATATTATTCTAGCCCTAGTGCATTATTCAAATTAATAGCACTGACTCTTTTATATCAGTAGTGCACCGACGCTTTTATACAAATCATATGCGTTAGAGATGTGAGTTTAAATAAAAGCATCGGGTTTGTAATATTAATTTTCCTGCCCAAGTGTCGTTCCGAAAAAGAACGACTCGAGGAATTTTTTTAATATATATGCACTGGGTGGTATACATTTCAGGTACCGATGTTCTTTGCATTCAACTTCTCGGTTCTTTTAGTTATGTATACAACCTCGGTGCTTTTATATATTTAGCACAGTGTTATTTTTTTATGAAGTGCACCAGTAAAAAAACATCTGCTAAAACCTTCGTTTGACAATATTTTTTCATTTATTCTGAATTTTTGTTATAATATTCACTAAAACATCCGCTATCACAAATGAATGTTGTATCATATGTGTTTTTGATAGTTTTTTACAATTTTATAACACTAAAAATATTCTTTATAACCTTTGCCAGAAGGTATTTTCCTTGTACTTACTTCATCTTCTTATCTATGGTAACCACTACTAGAGGACTTTGATATTCTTCTTCCATAGCATCCCACACATCAGCTCCCGTTGATTGAATGTAGGTATTCATCCTCACTTTCCAAAACACATAATCTGATCCATTGAACATGGGCTCCCTATTGGTAGATCCTCCTTCCTATTTTTCCATGGTCTTTGATCATTCTTCCAATTTTTAAAGTGATTTGAAGTAACTTGGATCTAATACTAATTGTTGAAATCCAGGACAATACTGAGAGGGGGGTGAATTAGTATAGTCCGAATTTTACCACTTTAAATTTTTCTTTCACTTTGTGTAAGAACAATAAGACACCATAGAGTACTTACAATAATTAGCTAAATAATCATGGGAAGCAATAATTTCAACAATCAATGGAACACACAAAGAACAAATAACTTCTTCATAACTACTCTTCAATTCATTCTCAAGGCAAGCTACAACTTGATGTCACAATTCTCTGGCTACAACCAGTAGGAAGCTACAACTCCCTGATTTATCAACTCCATTTCAATGGAGCTACAGCCAAAACTATTTACCAGCACCCACTGGAAGGAGCACGAACCCCTGATTTGCAAGCTACAACTTCCTTGACACTCAATGGTTCATCTTTCATCCATTTTCATACTAGAGCCATGAATTCCTTATCTTCTTTCAAAATAAATCAATTTCCTCCTTAATCACCAATGCCTTCATCAATTTTTGATCATTGAGAAGCACAAGAAACTTCACCTCAACTTGCTCACAAAACTCATATTACTTCTATGTCCCAAATAGTTTACTCAACCCTGATTATAAAGAATTTGGCTTGATATTTTTGGCTTATTTTTCCTTTCTTTGATTGCACCATGCATTCTTATTTTTTTCCTTTGTCTTATTCATTTCAATCCTTTAACTATGTTGATCAGGTTCTCAACCTTCAACCAACTTTTTTTGCAATTTAAACTGAGTTATTTCACTAATTTTAGCAATTTTGGCCTTTTACAAGTTTTAGCATCGTTTCTTATATTTTTATTTGCATATAACTTTACCTTTAACTGCTAAATTTTCTTCCAAAGTAATAGTTCCACGGTCCACCAAATTTTGGCTTAATCCCCTTTTTCTCAGGCCCTTTAACTATTTTCTTCCATAGAACCAAGTCTCTAGGACCATTGGTTAGGCCTTTGGGAACTAAGCCATTTATAGGTCAAATTTATTTGTTTATGGTTCTATGCCATTGGTCCAATTTCCATGCGAAATGACCAAGTCTTCATAGTAAGGCAGAAGCTCCTAAGCCTGGAGCTTTTCTCCTAGTATTTCTTTTAACTATGCAAAGAACTTTTGGGTGATCTCCTCTGGGCCATGTTGTCATGTGGGGCCGCCACTTGTGCTTTGCCTATTGGATACAAATATGTGTCTATTAATGTGATGTGTCTTAGATCTCTCCTCTTGCAACCTTCCTTAGCTACACCAAAGGAATTGTCCAGGCTCCATACCTTTGGGATGAGCTAATTGGAAGGGTCCACCCACTACTACTAAGAGCCAATAAAAATGTAATGGGGATGAGTCATCTGCCATGTTTTCCCAACACCTATATCCTGGTGCATTCCCTTTGCATGCCTTAACATTCTTCCAGGATCTTTCCATTGGGCCAATGTCATGCTGACGTCACCTGGAACACTTGGAATCTCCAAAGTGGTGACATGTGTCACCTTGATATGGCCATTCGGGTGCCCAAAAATGCCAAATTTTACTGGTATGTGTCCACCATTGATTGGAAAGTTGTTGATGTCACACTTGACCATTTACAAGCTACCACCTATCCTCTTTCAAAGGAGAGGGAAAGGTAGTCCTGGAGACCTGTTTCGCGAGAAAATTCTTTGTTAATTTTCTAACAAGCTCATTGGCCATTTCTTTTTTTTGTTATAAACTTCTAGGTCAGCTCTATCCTTTGCACATTGCTTTATTATCCTTTCAGGATGCACCTCTAGGAACCCCCTCATCAGACTGATTTGTCGGAGTGGGGACCTCTCACTTAATTCCTTATTGGTCTACACTTTTACTCCATGTCCTGGAACCTTTTCTCCCACTTCATTCCTTTTGTGCACCAAAAGGTTGTGTCGGTGTGATATCGTTGGGCTATTACTATCGAGCCATGCCTCCACTGGGATGGAATCATCCCATTCTAGTGTTATATCTATCAACTACTTTGAGTGTTATATCAATTGTGTCGCGGTATATGCATTGTGGTATTACCGTCAAGGTAACTTTGTCGGGTGGGGTCTAACTGATCCAATACAAATGCTCCCCGCTATTACGTTGTTCATCCATGTTAGCCCGGTCCTATTTTTGACCGCTCCCCCACCATCACCACTAGGTTCAGCTGCTTTTCCAAACTTTGCTATGCACCAAAGCTCATCCAACCAACTTATAACTCTACTAGTTTGACTTTTTGGGTCTCTATCTTTGACTATCTCTAACTTATGATCCAGGAGGCCATTTTTGAGCTTCCACGTATCTTTGGAAATATTTTTTTGAGCTCTTTCCATATATGTGTGTTTTACCTATGTTTGAGGGGATTTTCTGCAAAAGAAATGGCTCCAAATAATATACACCATTACTTCTACCATGTTGCTCCTTAACCTTCTTCTTGTGCCTGGAACCAATTCTTCTTAGGTATCTCCTTGGCCCCTATGCCACCTGTTTCCATCTGTTGACATCAATGACAACATATTTCTATCACCCTTAAGTTTTAACATGCTATGGACATGCTATATGTATCTAGAGTAGTGGAATCCAAACACTTTCTTGATGATGATGTTATGTTTTGGGTTATCACCATATAATATGGATTAGTTATCTTCTTATGGATGCATAAAATTATATAAAATGTTATTAGCAGTGGCATCTACATAGTTATTTTGCACTCTAGGAACATGATTAAATGAAATGGATTCAAATGATTGTGCCAAAATCTTAACTTGTAGATCTTTTATAAAGATAATAAGGTTATGTACATGATAAATTATGTTCAATTGCATGATGATAAGATGAGAATCGACACAAATAGCAAGGTGAAGGATGTGATGATCAAGGGAATCGACTAGTAAACTTGTCACAAAATCATATTTGGCTTGATTATTGGTGGCATATCCAGTGCAAATGCCATTGGAGTGGAGTAGGGAATGAAAAGTGATAAATATGGTTTAGGTTTCTAAGGCTACATTCTGTGAGCAGCAACTTACATCATCGGCATCATCGATATATGGTGTGGACGATGGATCCATATGAAAGACGCAAGAAGATAACAAATGAGATGATGAAGAATGCAAGGCTACCTACGTAATGCAAAAAGGAATAAAAATATGCATTCTAGGGAAATTCCTAAGGTTATAATTTGTTAAGGTAGAGTGCATTATGAGGGTTGGGAGAATCTCTCTTTCAAGACTCTTAAGGATGTACGACCCCATACCCAAACATTGTTTGACAACATAACATAGCCATAAAGTTTCAAACTTTCCATGTCCCAAGATATTGTGGGTTTGATCATAGAAGAATACTATATCACCTTCATGGTAGACACAAGGGTGGACCTTGCAGTCATAGTGGGCTTTGGTATGCTTTTTGTTCACTTCAATAATTTGAAAATAAACACAAAAATATTTGTTGGAACACTCCAACATTATTAGTCTCTGCTCTAATGGTGAGGTATCTAGGAGAATTTTAATCGATATGTGAGGAGAGGGAATTTGGTGATCAATTGGAAATATCACCTCATTCAAATGGAGAAGATGGAAAGGAGTGAACCTGGTAGAAGTCTTAATAGAATTTTTATAGGCACATAATGTAGGCCGGAAGAGAAATAGATGCCAGATGGTCTTTTGTTTATTCACCATCCATTGAAGTATGGCTTTGAGGATTTTTTATGGCTTCAACTTTTCCATTCCCTTGTGGGTGATAAGATGATCAATATTGATGTACAAAACTTGAAAATAAGGCTAGTTCATGATATACTTCATCTTTAAAGTGTTGGCCATGGTGAAAGGCCAATTTTTTGGGAACCCCAAATCGAGTGATAACATGGTTGAAGAATAAATGTGTTGTGATCACCTTAGTGTGGTTGAATGTGGGCATGGCCATAATAATGTATTTATATCCAATGTATGAGGTTGGGTTATACTCCATTAAGTTAATGGACCATTTGTAGAAAGGATTGATGGGGTGCAACGAGGGGACCCTTGCCTTAGGGGGGAATATTTGGCAATTGGGGAAATTTTTAATTACATAAATTTAGTTGCTAAAGAGAGAATGCAAAAAGTAGCCTACACACATGATTTTCAAGACGGTGGCCATTCCATATAGGTGACCATTGCAAGCACCACTATGGTAAGCATTAAGGACTTGCTCAACTTCAACATGAATGAGATAATGACATAATATGGTATTGTCACCATGATGATAAAGATCATTGCCTAAACAAAGGTAGTGGGACGCTTGGTGATAAATATGTCATCTATCATCACAGTTCATATGGGACATAAGTATCTAGGTTTGCATAAATGTGAGGATGTCACCATGCAATGGGTCATCAAACAATACAGTGAACAGGTGTTCATCCAAAAGGACATGAGTCAAAGGCGGGTCTTGCAAACCAATGGGAAATTTAGAAATGAAATCAATAAGGGCCAAGAATTTCTTACTTTTGGGTGTGTTGTAGCGTGACAACAACTCCACATTTGTATATAAATCCTAATAAAATTGTAGACCCGCTAATTTATTTGTTGAGCTTTAAGTCCTTTTAGCATTTTAAGTCCTTTTAGCATTTCCCCTTTTGGTTTCCTTCCTTATCCTCTATTTCATCTATCCCTTCCTTTGTTATATATATATATATATAGCTTTCTTTGTTATCCACCCACATGTATATAAATTCCCAGGTGTATAAAATGTGTTATCACTCGCCCCTTTCTAAAACATTATAAAATAAAAAATTCACTAAGTTTTGAAGATGTGAATTTCTATCAAAGTAATCCATTTTTTTCCATGCCCTCTATTAATAGAACTAACTTATTTGCAAAGTGCTCGAAGAAAATCCTCTGTGGTGTGGTTAGGAAATATTTCCATCTAACACCACCTTTCAACCACGCCCTCACACCTCATGTCTTTTATCAATAAGGAAAAAGTGTACATAAATATGGAACTGGCATGACATGAAAATTTCCCATCCTGAAATAGCCTTCTTCCATCTCACGCCTTTCGTTAGGTGCACTCTTCATCAAGTGTGCCAACTTTATAAAATAATCACTATGAAATAGCATCAGGAAATAATTCCCATGGTGATGTGGCTCTTCCATTCGATGTTAACACCACGTGGCACTCCCTGGCATGTGTCACTAAAGTCATTTCCACGTGTTAGCCACTTTTCCATATCAGCATATTAAAGCACGCCTTTTACCTGCCACACAAAGGACACGTCATCAATTCCGTACGCCTTAGTGTCCAAGAGGTAAAGCATTCCAACTCAACATAATGGAAAAGCACAAAACATTTGATAATGGAACGTTTAAATTTAGTGTATTTCAACGGAGATATTGCATGTCCGGTTGCACCCAAAAATTAAAGTGATGCATATACATCAATCAGTAAGAAGGATGCAATGTGAAATAATGATAATCAAAATTACATTAATTAAAGGTTAATCCAAAGGATTAAGGCTAATATTTGATTTGAGAAAAGCAAGTCATTTCATGATTTAATGTTCTCAGTGGCATATCAAAACAAAGTGGATTTGCACGTCAGTTGAGGTATTTAAACATTCATGGAAATTTAAATAAAATGATGGTTTCAATGAATTTTATTAAAATTATAAATTATATGATAAGTTCAACTGATCACGGTATTGTTACTCCTTGCAATATAAGCTTCATGCTCATTAGGCTCCACTAGACCACACATTATGGATAAACAAAGCAAATAAGTCTTAGAAAATTAGTAGCAAATGACCAAGGATGCAGATGATAAGAATCCTAATGCAAATATGTTTTCTAATAATTTTATTTCAAAAGGAGAAATAAGAATTTCATCTTGGTTCAATATAAGTAAGTGTTTTGAGGAAAAATCTTAGGGCAATTTGGAGGAAGAAAATCCAAATGAAGTTAGAGAAACTAGAGAGCTTAACTTTACTCTTCATAAAATTGCCAAGTTTGCACTGCACAAGATAGAGGCATGACCCAAATTCCTGTCATACAGTAATATGATTCTTTTGGCTGTTAATCATATGCATGTACCAACACACTCTGTATGAACTGATGAAGGAGTCGTCATAGGTTATTTTTGGCCATAAGATCTTCAAGTAATGTACAAACTTCATCAAGCTCAAATTAATTACAATACTAATTTTATTCAAAAATTTGATTAGAAGGAATGTTTGTCATACAAGAAACCTTACCTGAATTAATAATACCATGGAGTGGTAAAGGGCATAAATCTAAGGAAGAAATTCCAAAGGAATACTCAGTTGCATCTTTAAACCCTAGTCTAGCTTATGCGGCAGCCACGCTTTGTTGATTATTTGGTAGAAAGGGTTCAACACATTTCCATTTAGACTAGGTCCCTTTGATTTAGAAAACTTTATAGGGTTCTTCATAAAATTGCCAAATTTGCACTACACAAGATAGAGGCATGACCCAAATTCCTGTCATACAGTAATATGATTCTTTTGGCTGTTAATCATATGCATGTACCAACACGCTCTGTATGAACTGATGAAGGAGTCGTCATAGGTTATTTTTGGCCATAAGATCTTCAAGTAATGTACAAACTTCATCAAGCTCAAATTAATTACAATACTAATTTTATTCAAAAATTTGATTAGAAGGAATGTTTGTCATACGAGAAACCTTACCTGAATTAATAATACCATGGAGTGGTAAAGGGCATAAATCTAAGGAAGAAATTCCAAAGGAATACTCAGTTGCATCTTTAAACCCTAGTCTATCTTATGCGGCAGCCACACTTTGTTGATTATTTGGTAGAAAGGGTTCAACACATTTCCATTTAGACTAGGTCCCTTTGATTTAGAAAACTTTAGAGGGTTACTCCTTTGACTAGGCGAATACCCTTTATGAAAACTTATGTAAGCAAGTTAACAATTTTCGAGTCTCTAAAACCCAAAATTGCAATCCTCCTTTCTATATGCCAGCCTACATTGCAGAGGTTATTTTCTTTTCTACCCATTTTCCTCTAATGGGTTAGAGATGGACAATTAGTGAACTAGAGCCACTTCATATTTTCCACTCCAAACTAGGAAGAAAATGTTGGAGAGCACTTTTACCATATTTTTCATTATGTCATTATTCCTATATATAAGAAGCTCTTTCACACAAATCCTCCTTGTATTTTAGAAGAAGCTAAACAAGGCATTGCACAAATATGGGATTGGTATTTTGATGAAACCTTTTCATATATTGGGATCTATGGGTGCCATGCAGCTCCTCATTCCCTTCCTCAGCTCTTCATGCCCTTCCTCTTTCTACTCCTGATAGGTTTATCTACAAGGAAATAATGTATCAAACTATAGAAATTGGCACTGCCAAAAATTTGCATGTAAACTTTAGGAAAATTTGGGCTTGTTTTCCTATCTAAATCGATGCTTATGCTTTGGAAAATCTAAATCATGCTAAGAAATATGTCAGAATCCTTCATACCATAAATTTAGCATGTATCCCTCTAAAATACCATGACCCTTTGGAACTTCGTGGCTAATCATTTCCTTGTGTTAAGCATGAAGAAATATATTCATGAGAAGTCTCCATACAATGATATATTTTGCAGAGTGAAATCATATGAAGAAGCCTGTCCAAAAGCCCAAAAATTGTCTCAAGACATGTACATGCATTTCCTTACTTTTAAAGAAGATATAAAAGCATCTTTGTCACCTATTATTTAGTAAACAACTAGTGAATAAAGTTTTACAATTTCCACTTCATCCAAAGCACCTACAACGACTCCAGATAAAGTTTTAGAAGAAATTGATCATGTACTGGTGTAAATTGTTGATAAATATATCAAGAAGGATATCACACAAAAGGATGCAATCATAATCAAAATGCAACAACATTGGAATCAATTCATGTAGATACAATTTGCAACAAATAGCTTAGAACAATAGATTATCCCTAAATAGTCATTGGACGTATACCCTTGTGATCTAGGGGATCAAAAATATTCTAAAAAATCAAAGCACTCGAAATCACTCGAAACTAGTGGTAAATCGTAGATCTCATCTTTCTCATTACAATGACACTTAAATTGCCTCAATCTAACATCGTATGTGAAAGTTATTGTCTTTTGATTGTTTTGGAAAACAACTAAACAATCAACTTGTAGGGTTGACTAGGCAGGTTGTAAAATGACATGGAACTGACATCAATAGGATGACTAGGCAGGTACGGTGGTCAGATGGGCCAACCTTGTGCTGATATGTGGCAGGTCATACATGCTAGGTGGTAGAATTTTATTGGTTGTTTTATTTTGGGTGGACCAACTAGGAGGTGCCCCATGACCCAATGGTAGGGCACCACATGACCCTCTTGTTTTGTGCAAATGAAATGTTATGGAGACTGGTCGACCCTAATAAAATTGAACCCATAACCTCACAGTTACAACTCTACCACCAAATCCTTATACCACAATCGTGTCACATGTTATATAAATGGCGCCATTTATATTTAAATTAATATGATTTTGGTGTTGGTAGAGGAGGTGGGGCACATGGCCCTAGCCCCAAGTCATGTGGAGATGAGGTTACCATGGTTCCAGGTGAGAGGGGTGGGGCAAGAATCCCTCACCCTGAGTCATATTTAATACCACATAATCGTGGCATGGGCAGAAGCGAATGGGTCGAGTAGTTATTCATGGCTTTGGGTCCTATGATTGAACCCACATGACCGAAGGTGGAGAGCCTACATGTGGCCTCTAATTCACACCCCTAGCCATATATACTGCCACATGACCATGAAAAAAGGTGGATTTTGGGCGTGGGTGCCTAACTAATGGTCCTACAATTTGCACTAGTTCCGGTAGAACTCACACTAAAAACACGCGAAATTATCCCTCGACGGTTCTACCAACGGAGGAATTCGTTGCATGGTTTGATATTTTTGTCATTTTTTAGGACAAATATCAGAGAAATGGAAAAAGAGGCCTAACTTTGTCCTTTTTCAGCCTTTTTGAGCCCAATAAGAGCTTACACATGGGTTTTTGGGTGTTTTGGACACAATGACAACATTAATTTTCTGATTTGAGCATTTTATGTTGATGTAATTTATATTTTGAGCATATAATAGAAAGGGCCAACATTGGAAGTTGGACATGAAGACATAGCCCAGGAGGGGTGAACTCCGTCATCAAATTGTTGTTTTGTGATTTTGCAATTTTGATCCATTTCACAGAAAACATAAACTAGCTTTCAATTTTTAAAAAAAACCGTCAAGTTTATAATTGCAAATCAGTTTGGTATCAAAGCATGGTTGTTTTGAAGGTTTGATTATTTTTGCAAGTGTTTTTGAATGTTAACAAGGTCTAAGTTGGGAAGAGGAGAAGGAGTGCTTTAAAAACCAAATCCTCAAATTGGTTTAAGGAGGTCACAAACTCCAAAAATGCCAGGAATAATGCCACATGAAGAAGGACATGATTTGATGTCTAACTTAGGATGAGAGAGAATTAATAAATTCTTTCTATGATATGTCTAAGATGGTGAAAGTCTTGTACAATGAGAAGACAACAAGGTTGCAAGGAGAGAGTTTAAACCATACAAAAGGTAATGGTGGTGATGGAAGCAAGCCTCCATTCCCTCCACCACCTCCTCCTTGACCTCCATCTCCACCTTCATCCTCATCTCCTCCTTCATCCTCATCTCCTCCTTCATCTCCTTCAACACACATACATACTCCTCTTAGATCTCCAAAAAGACATGCTAAGTCTCCTTTTCTTAAGCTTGAAGTCAAGTTTTAATTACCTATGTACAATGGGGAAGTCAATACTGAAAAGTTGGATAATTAGGTTCGTCAAATTGAAGTCTATTGCAGGATTGAAAGAATTAAGGATGGTGCTACAAATATTCATCTTGCTTCTCTTCATTTGGAAAGTGCATCTCTCATCTGGTGGGAGGCTAGAACTCAAGAAGATTTGAAGAAAAGTGGTAAAATTATCTCTGCTTGGAATGATTTTTCAGTTGCATTAAGAATGAAATTTTATCCATTAAATTATATGAAAAAACCAATTATGGATTGGAAAATTTTTACACAAGTTAAAGGTCAGAGTGTTCAAAGTTACACACAAGAATTTAGAAGAACTGCTTTAATCTTGGGAGTTGATTTTTCTTCACAAGTCACTCTCCTTAAATACATAGGTGGATTACATAGTTATTTGATGCATATTATACTTATCTTTAATCCCTCCAATATAGATGAAGCATGTGTTTAGGAAACTGATTTAGAAGATAGATGCAAGAATGTTCCTTAAGAGACTAGCAAGAAACCATCCAAATCTCGAGACAGAGGAAAGGGGAAGTTTAAAGGAAAAGGGAAAAAAATGCTACAGTCAATAAAAGGGAGAAAAAATTACCTGTAAACATTTTTCAAAATAAGGCCATGTTGAATACGATTGTTGGAAATTACATCCAAAAATGAGACCAAAGAAATTCAATAACAAGGGGAAACAAAAGATTGTTGCTACAAATCAACAATATCTAGGATCTGATTCAGGTGATGAAGCCAAAATCATAGCCATGGGAATTTGAGGTAAAGCTTCTAAAGCAAGTACTAGTTATTATGGTAAGCCTATTGAGTCTCAAAATGATAAAGAAATAATTGAGCTTTTTCATATCGGGGTCATTACAAAACATACCAAAGTTGACATCTTGTTTGATAATGGATCCAAAGTCAAACTTATTTCTAAAGAAATTGTCAAGAAACCTAACTTAGAACCTACACCTCATCCTAAACCTTACCCTTTGGGTTGGGTATGTGAAGATGCCAAATTGCAAGTGATAAGAAAATGTAAACTCAAAATTGCCATCAATGCAAACTTTATAGATGAGGTAGAACTTGATTTTGCACCACTTGACATATGTGGAATTGTTTTAGGGAGTCCATACTTGTATGACCCAAAAGCCATACTCAATTGGCATGAGAAAAAATATCATATTTTTAAAAATGGAGTTGAGTATATTGTTAAAGCACATCATAAGAAGATGAACTTATCTCTTGTAAGTGTTGGTAAAATGAAATGGCTTGTAAATACTAGTAATAATTTTTTTTTCTTGATGCTTAAATCTAAATATACTGTTGAATCTGAAGCTTTAAAATGATGTGATTCTAAATTCAAACATGATTTGGTTGAAGTTGTTAACACATATGATAAAATGTTTCAGGAACCTGAAGGGTTGCCTCTTGAAAGAGGAATCCAACATGAGATTCACTTGCAACAGGATGCACCACTTCCAAACATTGGCATGTATAGAATATTGGTTTTGGAGATTGCATAAATCAAGAAGAAAACTCAAGTGTTGCTTGACAAAGGGGTCATCACACCTAACCCATCTCCATGTGGGTATCCTATTGTCTTGGTTCCAAATAAGGATGGTACATGGTGCATGTGTGTGGATTTTAGAGTTGTGAACAAAATCATGGTAAAGAATCACTATCCTCTTCCTTGCATTGATGATTTTCTAAATCAATTAAAGGATGTTGTTTACTTCACTAAGTTAGATTTGAGAAGCGGTTATCATCAAATAAGGATTGTTAAAGATGATATTTGGAAAATTGGATTCAAGACAAAACAAGGTTTGTTCGAATGGTTAGTTATGTTGTTTGGGCTTTGCAATACACCTGCAACATTCATGAGAGTTATGAATGATGTCTTAGAACCATTCCTTGATGATTTTGTCTTAGTCTACTTAGATGATATTCTGATCTTCAGTAAGACTCATGAAGAGCATGTCAAGCATGTAAAACAAGTGTTATATGTCTTTAAGAAAGATAAATTGTATTTGAAGATGTCTAAGTGTGAATTTGGGAAAACCTCTTTGGTTTATTTGGGTCATATTGTGGGAGGGGGTGAATTGAAGATTGATCATGCAAAATTTGAAGCTATTATGAATTGGCCTAAACCCAACAATGTAACAAAAGTTACGAGCTTTTTGGGAGCAACCCAAAATTGGATAAAATTTATAGATAACTTCTCATCCATTGTAGCACCATTACTGTTGGTAATATTTACACTGATGTCATTAACGACATTGGTGAAAATTCATGCTGAATACTGAATGTTGGATCGGTGAGCATGAATGAAAAAGGATGAAAGTGATGTGAAGTGAAAAGGATGAAAGTTAAATGTAAAGTGAAAAGGTTGAATGTGAATGTTGAACATTGCTAAAAATGGGATATTACAAAAGCTGAAATATATATTTGTTTTACTATACAAAAAATGTAGATAACAAAAAATCTGATTTTTCTCTTGTAATCATTAATGATTGAGTTGTTCTAATTCAACTCTATTTTATATTACAAATTATTTTTTAGAACTGAAAGTGAAGAGACAAGCTTGTGAGAAGTTTCTGGAAGTCTGAGAGACAATGTTTTGTTTCATATTCTTGCAAAGAATAGAAACAACCAAGATGACTTGCTTATAAAATATACAATGTGGAATGGTAAAATAACTTTTAGAGGAGAAATCATATGCATAAGAAAGTTGATGAGAAAGCAAGAGAAGAGATACAAAGTGAAAAGGAGAAACAGTGCAGCAATAGACTTGACAACAAAATTGAAAATTAGGTAACCAACACCTGTGACATGATGTTTTGATTGAGATATTTATGTCCATTTCTATGTTGTATTTTAAAAAGGAACAAATTGTAGTCTGTTGAGGTAGGAGCCTCCCGTGGGTCTTAGCTTGCAGAAAACTTGTGGGAGTTGGAGCTTCCTTTGAGGTAGGAGCATATTTTAGGTTGGAGCCTACAAAAATATGTTGTAATAACGAGTAGCATCTTGCCTGCACATCACTTTCAGCCTAAAATTCGTGGTTTTCTCCCTTTGGGGTTTCCAATTATATCTGATGTCTTCATGTGTTTATTCTTGAATGTTGTGTGAATGTTTTTGAATTCTTGATAAATAAATTTGCAAATTTCTCTCTTTGACATTTGCAAAAGGAATTCAATAATAATTCAACACGAACCTAAACCATTAGCTACATAAGAAGAAAATTATGTTGAGAAAAAGTAAAGAATTTTGAATTACTGATCCACCTCCCATCCCCGCCCCCCAGTAATTCCCAATCATAAATATCAATTGGTATCAGAGCTAAGTTCCTTTAGTAGTGATGGGCCTCTAAATTAGACATAAATTAAGGCCCATCTAACCATCCTTCAACACATTAAACCTCTATTTTTGCATTAGATACATGGAAAATTTTAGGGGCTAATGTTTGCCCAGTGCCTAATTTTTCATGATTTTTCCACAAAAAAGATTCGCCAATTTCCAATTTTATAAAAGAGGATTCACCCAAATTTTAGAATATAAAATTATTTTACCTTAAAAATTGCCAACATTATATAGAGACTATATACAAAATCATTATACATTTGAATAATTTTACAAATATATCAATAAACATTTTATAATTTGCATATTAGGGATTAGTGAGATTCACCAATGTTTTAAAACTTCAAGAACATTTTCCATCCTTAAAATTTTCCTTGATTAGATAATGTATTTTTAACTTTAATATGTTCATTAGGAAGGTTTATGGATAATTGCATATTTGTGCCTAGCATTATTTATTTTTGTGGAATATTGTGAGAATATTGGGCAGATTATGAAGATTTGGAGGAGGAGATACTTTAGGGATGTGATCCCTACTACAGGAGGATAAATATTAAATAATAAATCAAAAATATATTTTAGAATTATGGCACAGATTGTGGAACTCCAATGATTAAGAAAACTTAGGAATGTGTTCCTTCCATTTAATGCAAATTCCTAGTATTGGGAACCAAATCCACTAATAAAGGGATTTTGGTGGGGAAAGCTTTCTCCTTTCATGGGGAATGATTCCTAATCATTTTGTATAAGTACCATGTTGAATTTTCCTCTATGAATGTATTTTTATTAGTCTTCTTGTGGAGAGAACTTGTATGTTTGTAGCGCCACTTTCATTTCTTGTAGGGATGTAATTGTATTGATGGAAATAATGAATATTGGTGCCATTTTAAGCTTCTAAATCTTGGCCTCCTCCATATGACTCTGAGTTTCCTTGCTTTTGGACATCCTAGGAGCCTCAGAGCCCTTTTGTATCATTTAGTTTTCTTATTTTCACTTCTTATTCACATGCATCTCTTGTTCTTGTCTTTTTTCTATTTATGAATCTAGTATTAATGATTTATTATTGTAATATTTGGTTCAATGATTGAAATAAGTTATTTTGCAGGATCAAAAGCATCATTTCATCCTTGGAACAACTTCGTAAGGTCATAGTAATCATTGAGTTACTTGGATTAGTTTGCTTATTCCCAAATCTAGATTTTTGGAAGTCCTTTGTGGCAAATAACAATAAATATATGCTATTTTTTAGAGCATGATAAAGAGATTCAATAGAGTTGATTCCACTTGAATTAAATAAAAAAAACATTCTAATTAATAACAAAAATTACCCCATTGCATTTTCACTTGATTAGGTTAGACATTTGATAGATTTACTAGCTCACTAGTTCTCAAATTTCTAGATTTTAGACTAGTAATTTTCTGCTATTTTTTAGCATAGGTTAACAGTGGTATTTTTCAGTGATTCCACTTGAAATGGAGACCTAAGACATCCTAGTAAGTAAAAAAATTTGTCCCATCCAATTTGGAATTGATTTGCTTGTTCAATCATTGAATTATAGTTTCTTGTAGTAAATCCATTGTTTCTTGTAGTACTCTTCCAACGTGTATACACTTGGCCAAATTTGCTCAAAAAGATTGGTTTTGGTACCTTAGGGTTGAACCATGACCCCTAGGCTCTAAATAAAATATTATGGAAGACTAAATACCACTTAGGAGTTTCCTCTTTACCCATTCAAAATATTTCAACGATTTGGGCTAATGGACAAATTTATGGATTGGATAATACAATGATATTTTTCTTGATTGCCACATCGAATGAACTCTGTCAATGGATATAAACTATTTGAAATGTAATGTTTAACCTTTAGTTCATGATATTTAATTTACGCAATTAGAATAGGTTTCTTTCGTTTTTCTTTCTTTCTTGCAATAGGTTAAGGTTTCCATTTCGAACATTTCATTTTCTGCAATTAGTTTAGGAATTAATTTTATTACATGCACTCCACTACATCATGACAGCAAAGGAAGGACACATTGTATGCTACACATATGGTTTTGATGCCTCTTAAGTTTGTATGAACCCCAAGTTGATTATTAAAGTTGGTATCCTTGGGAGTTGCAGCATTCTTGTTGTAATACCGAGGCTCATCACATTTTGGCGCCATTGTCGGGGAGGTATCAAAGTATGCATTGTTTTCTTCCCTAGTTGATTCATTTCTTTTTAATTTTTGAAAAAACAAAAAATATTTGCATTATGAATATTTAATTTCAAAAATAGAAAAGTGCATTGCATTATTGTTTTCATTCAATCATAAAATCAAAAAGAAATCTCCAACACCAACCCAGCCCCCCATTTGATCACATGGTGTAGTAGGTGCCACATCACCATCCACTTTTGTAGGTAAAAGAAGAATAGATGATAAAGAATGTAGAAGAAATGGATGGAGATGATGAAAATGAGGAAGATCCTCTCAGATTTCCCATTCAAGATACCGATGGTAGTGTGCACATGAAGGACAAACCTCCCTCTTTTCTTCCAAAATTTCATGCTCTAAGGTCAGAGGATCAGGAAGCCTTTCTCTTTGAATTTGAAATTTTTTGTAGATCTTATTGTTACTTATTAAAAACTCAAAAAATGAGATTTTTTTCCGTAAACGTTGAAGGATAGAGCTCTTAAATGGTTCATGAGTTTAGGGACTAATTCAATAAGATCATGGAGTGAGATGCAAAAGATATATCAAGAAAAATATAAATATCATGATATTAAAGAAGAAATATATAGAATGAATAAAAAAGAAGACGAGAGCCTTGAGGATTTAATATAAAGGTTCATGCATAATGTTAAGAGGTAAAAATTACATCGTTTAGGATCTGACACACTAAAAACCCTCTTACTTAGAACAATTAGGCATGAATGGATTGACCTCCTTGATCTCATGAGTAAATTGATGTATACCAATTATCATTTGAAGAAATTTGTGAAACATGCAAACACATATCAAGAGGAAGGACAAGAGTAAGTAAATCAATATCAAGATCATTAAGTGAAGCTGAACTTGGAAATTTTCTCGATAACTTAAAAAAAAAAAATCTTAGCAATCTAAGTGAACAAGTAGAAGTGTTAAGAATAAAAAATGAGAAAAAATAAGATGTTGATATTTTTGTTTTCCATGCAGAATCACATGATGTTAAATATTTCCCCTCACTACCCAGGTTGAAGGACGTTTACCTAAAGGAAAATGCATCAAGTCAATTGACAATGTAGCTACGTTATATAGCTCCAAGAGGACTATGACAACCTATCCAACATGATATGAGACAAGAGTCTAATTCAAAATTTCATGCTTATGCATATCCATCTCAAAGTAATTAGAACACACCCTTTCCTTGGAAACCTTCGTCATCTCAATCCCAAAACCAAACTTGTCAACAAGGTTGCAAGGAACTTATGGGATCCATCCACAATATCCTCAATATTTTCCTCAATATTCTACATACTCAACTGCATGTTATCCTTATCATTCACCTCCACCACAACCACAATCCCAACCACATCCATCTCAAATATCCACTCCCACTCAACTACCTATACCACTATTTCCAAACCCACACAATCAAGTAGCTCAGGCCATTTACAATGCTGAGGTACATCACTTCCAAACATCTCCTCTTGATCTAAATGGTATTCATCTTAGCTCAGGAAGATTATTGCAAAAAAATATATTCTCTTGATATCATTGAAGGACAACATGCAAAAAAAGAAGATTCAAATGAGAAGACCAAAGAATCATGGGATGCACTTGATGAAGAGCATACATCAAAATGAAAGATTGAGAAATCTCCTTCATGGTTACCATCAAATCCTCCATGTATTTAAGATAACAATCAACAAAAATAGGAAGATTTGAAGGTCATGGTAGAAGAAGACATGAAGAATGATCTAGATTATTAAGAAAACCAAGGGCATAAAAGTTATATTGAGGTTTGGTTCCATAAAATAAACAATATGGAGCATCACTCTCTTCTTCAACTATGCTTGATATTTTCAAATTCAAAGCATTTGGTCTCTATAATTCAGGTACATTTCAAGTCATATATTGCAAGCCTACACATTAGTTTATCTATCATATTGATGTGCACATGGCTCCATTGGAAGTATTCCTACACTTGAAAATGATTTGGGTTTTTCAGGTAGAGTAGGATAGGAAAAGAAATAAAAAATAAAAAAATCAGAGAAAAAAATAAAATCTCAGGTGAAAAACTCCTTTGAGGCACTTGAGATTGGCTTATTGATTGAAAGCCTCCATGAGGCATTCAATGGGTTGGAAAAAAGAAAAAAAGAGAGAAAAAGAAAAGATCCTAGGTGAAAACTTCCTTTGAGGCGCCTAGGTAGACCTACTATTTGAAAACATCATTGAGGCGGCTAGTAGGCCTAGAAAAAAGAAGGAAACAAATAATAATAAAAATATTTGCTCCATGTATATCTCTCTCATGAAAGGTTCTCTCCAACCTCTGGAAGCAACAAAAGCAAGTTAACCACCAAAAGAAAAGTTGATCACAAGCCTAGTCAAAAGAAGTCAAATTTTCACTTTCTCCTCCTTTGCTCAAATTCTCCAATAGGACCAAGGCCATGCTAATCCATCACCCTCATGTATTTCCACCATCCACTCATCATTCCCAAACTTTTACCACTAATTTTCCTTGTTGTCTTGAAATACTATAGGAAATTGTGTAATTACTACAAGAAACATAAGTACATAGAGCAAAAAAATATTTTTGTCATATCCTAAAAACCATGCATCCATTTTCCAAGATGCTTCAGGTGGAGATGCAGATGGATGATAGTAACATGCTCAAGCAATTTTAGCAAATTCCAATTCACAATTTTCAAGAAATCTACCTCCATTACTTATAACCATTTTTACTTTTCTAGATATTCATGCATCCATTTGCAAACTGGTTTCATGGGGAGATGCATATGGATGATGGTAACATTCCCAAGGAATTTCAGTAAATTTTGGTGCATAGTTTCTAAGAAATCAACCTCCATATTCAACCATTTTTATTGTTTCTCGAGATTCATGCATCCATTGGCCAAATTGTTTTTATGGGGAGGTGCATAAGGATGATGGAAACAAGCTTAGAAAATTTCAGGTCAATCCATTCTATTGTTTGGGAGATATGGACAAAACAAGACAAATATGTTATTTCCTGTAGTACTACACAAGTCCTAGTTTACTATAGGAGACAAGATGAAAGCTATAGGAAGGTATGGAAGATGAAATAAAGTGTGGTAAAGGTGCCTAATGGTGGAATAAGGTATAGGGAAGTTGAACATCACCCATGTCCAAGCCCAACACTCCAAGAAGGTCGGATTTGACTAAGATAGCTTGCTCATGGCAACTGGAAGACAAAGGTTTAGAATCACCAAGCTATGAAGACCTATGTAGAAGCAAACAAATGAAATTATCACCTCCAGGGACCATGGATTGATCATAAACTTAGTAGCAGCATGCATGTCTCTTCAACAACCATTAGGTAGGTACATGTATGCAATATTCTTGACCTCTTCTCTTAATAATATTATAGTTAGGAATTTGTTTTCAATGCATGAGAGATGAGGTTTTATAAGATAAGGATGGGTCAATGGTCTCAGCCACCTTCACCTAGTTAATTGCAACTCACTCCTTTACTACTGCAATGTGGAAAAACCAAATTAAGAAGGGTGATGGTTTTGAGGAATGGGGACAACAATTAAAAGAAGCAATTTCTACAAAGGCCAAGTCACCATAGCACTCCAAGCCCTCCATCCACTTCGTATCCACTATCTATCTATCATTCATCCATCCCATCTCAGAAGAAAAAAATTAATATTTTTCAAGAAAAAACCCTACACTCTATCTCACCTTAAAAATTTCTTGAAAAAACACATATAACACATCCTCTCCATTTTCACAAACCTACACTACTCCCTCTGAGCCTTAGCATCATCCTCCAAACCCTATACATCATTTCTCATCACCCCCATATAGTTAGAAGACCCTAAAATAGGAGGAATGATTACTACAGGAAGGAAAAATGTTGCTACAAGAAGGAATAAAGGAACAAATTGTGTTAAAACCAAAAATGACAGTGCCTAAGAGAGACCTAATCAAAGCAGAGAACTCCAAGGTCATTAGGCAATTATCTAGGCCACAAAAGAGAAGAAGGAGGAAACAAAAGGAAAGAAGGCATTCACCATCAAAATAGAAAACAAACTGCAGTAATGAAAAGAGCCTTTCTGAGAGGTCTCTAATATCTTTCTAGATTTTTTCCAAGGCCTAAAAGATGTTATAGAAATGGGAGAAAGGCATGGAAGTCAAGTTGAGAGCCTACCCTAGGCTTAGATTATCATTTCTGCTCAAAACATGTTTAAACAGGGTTTCCTATAGTACTACAGGAACTGTGTTGGCTTGTTGGGGCCTGACCCAGGTTCAACATTAGTTAGTCAAACAAATCCCTACACTACTAGCCCTTTCGGCATCAATTCATGGAGAACAGACCGAAGTCTCACTTGAAACAGTATGGGGGGAATGCTGGAACCAAGTTTTTTCACCCTGAGATGGTCGTGATGTCATTTTATTCCCTCTATTCATGCCTTCATGCAAGTCACTTAGTTCTAGGGCTTTGTCTAGCTAACCCCTTATTTCACCCTTTGATACCTCTGTGAAAGGGTATGACTGACCTTCGTGCAACCCTGACCTTGGATTCAGATATTTCTGTGCTGCTAAGGCGATGTATTGCTCAGATTGTCAAGTTATCTTAAGAATATTACTTATTTTATTAGATACCCACAGTTAGCATCACGTAAGAAAATATTCTTATTTGCGTTCAGTTATCCAACATAATTACATTCATTCATGCACCATATAAGCATTATAAAGGAAATTCATACATAAACTAACAAGATGCATTAATCAGAACAAAGACACAAAAATTGCAGAATACTTCTCTTTATTGATGTTTTCAAACGATTAAACACTCTATCCACCCTATGCTCACAGCTGCAGGGGTCCACACACTCAGCTACAAACTTCTACCCTAGGCCTTTGCGCACTCAGCTGCAAAGCCTCTACCTACACTACAAGCCAAAACTTAGACTTCTTACTTCAGAGCTATGACTATCTTATTCATGATATTCCATTACTCTAAAACTAATTAGAGCTTAGCTCATTTTATACAATCCCATGGTCCACAGACCATGGGTAGATCTTTTACAACTGACTTTTACTTTACAAAACTAAGGGCAAACAACCCTTTATGACTTATGACACCTTTTTCCTCCGCGACCACAAAATGCGAAGTCTTTACAAGTTTATTACAAAATTTGACAAAAACATGGGCTTTTAGCCCCATAACTGTCCTTTGGGGGATCTCATTCCCAACAGACCCCCAACACAAGCATGGTGACTCACCCTCGAGTCACTCAGTAGGCACGGATATCTTTGTGTGAATCCCTTCTAGCTTGACCTGTATGACCACAACTTCGACCATGCACTGAGTTGCCGCCTGCTTCACATATTCGACCATCTGCTTGGTCACTGCTCTTGTGCTGTCGGCCTGAAGCTTTTGTTGTGTTGCTTGCAGAGTCACAAGCTTGCCTTCGATAGATCCTGTCACTGTGTAAACATCATCCAGCCAGGGCTTCAGTATTTCCTTCAACATTTCTTCCTTGTGTAGGGTTGCATCCACTTGTTCCTTTAGCTACTTGGCCTCTTGTAGCTTGGCTAGTCTCTGTGTCAGGGCGACGGTTCACGCTGTGCCCTTAACCTCATCATAGCACTCTTGTAGCTCGTGCTCTTCCATCTCTAGCCACTATACATTGGGGTCCTCCTGCAAGTTGGTTAGGACCTCCAATGACTTCTCAAACAATTGTGTGTAGTCTGCTATTGCACTGTCCACCGCCGCTACTGCTTCTATGATAGCAGTTGCCTGCTACTCCTTTACTTCTGGCGGAGTTGAAGGTTAGGCCTTCAACTGTAACTTCGTGATTTTTAAGTTCAACTCCAACTGAACCCGCACCATATCAGTATGATTGTTGCGCACCCCTATGGCCAGCTTGCAGCTGCATACCTCGACTGTCTCCTCCTCTAGAATGGTCAACTTTGGGACCATTCTACATGCCTCCTCAACAACCTTCATAATGCACTTGCTCTGATTGGTCGCCTCTGTCTTAGCGATAATGGCAACATCTCTCTGTAGTGCCATCTGCTCATTGTTGATATGTTGTTCACTGATCACCTTGAGGGCGTGGTGCTCTCGGGCCCTTAGCTCTGCAATCACTCTATCCTACAAGAGGTAGAGCGTTTCTCATGGGAGCATTACCAGGTTCAACCCTACTCCCTTTAGGGCACTGATAGTGGGCATGTTAGCCTCATTCTCTGTGGTCAGTGCTTCATCAGGTAAGAATATCACACTGGAGACCTTTGTGTGCAGCATATCGGCAGCTTATGAAGTGTCAATAGCCAGTCTGGTAGAAGTTGTGCTAACCTGCGATGCATGGGTCTGTAGTTCCTGCAACCCTATTTGGATAGCCCCCAAGATGATCTATTGTTGCTGCTCAAACTGTTGTAGGGCCTCCGCGGTGACATCCCTCACTGTGTCACGAATATCGTGCAAGTCGCCCTTTATTAGTGTGATAGAGTCCAGTGATGTCTTGGTCGCCTTTGATTTCTTCCTAGGCCCTCCTTTCTCCAACTCCCTTGGGTGTTTGACGTGGGAAAACATCTTCTAAGGGTCCGCATCATGATATTTTGTCTCCTCCTCTATCTTAGGTGAAGGCGACCTCATGCCTTTGTGAGAGCGCTGCTCTGTCCCACCTGTCTGCTTCCCTGTCTGCTATGCGGCCTCGCACTCCACTTGGGCCTTACCAGCAACCTCCTTTTTCCTCTTTTCGCCCAGCTGTGTCATCTTAAGCTTGGCTTCCTCCTTTTTCTTCTGCGTAGCAGACTTTCTCCCACCCACCACCAAGTCTGTGGTAGCACACCAATCTGCCGACCATTAATCAAGCACCCCATCAATGGCATCATCCATTGCCAGATAAGGTAAGTTGTACCATTTCTATGTAGGATCATTCCACACCCTGATGGATACATGATGGAAGTTTACTTTAAATTTGGCGTAGCCCTACAGGTTGGTGTACACCATAGGCAACAATCACAGTTTGCGATTGATAGCCACGTGGATGTTCATCTCTGTCAAGATCCAAAAGATCTTGCCATCCTTAACTCACTACGTGTCCTTGGTTTCCCAAGGTATCACGCGACCGAAGGGAACTGGCTATCCCCTGGTAGCTCTCATGCTACTAGCACAATTGACAACAAGAGCCATGCGTAGTGGAATGTCTTTCTAAGCTACTGTGCTTCGCAGTAGTTCACCATGAACTCTCTGCGAAGGCAGTTTGACTAATTGAACTAGACTCCTTCAATGCACTGGGCTGCTAGCGCGATGACAGGCGCCAACACCTCATCGATGTGACACTTCCTCATCACTTTCCCTGCTAGGATTTGCATGGCTACCTTCACAGAAGGGTCGTAGATTCTGGATATAGCATATCCATGTGGCTTCTTCACCAGTTTAAATTTTTCTTTCATGGATTCTGCGAGGGCCTACTCACCACCTTTTCTGCCAAATATCATAGCTATATTCTCTCCTGTATACGACAATCATGTTATCAGTGAATCAATCTATCTGTGATGGGTATTGGCTCCTCCAGCCACAAACACCCATCATGCACCAAGCATAGCAGCTGCTTGATGACCAAAACTGTCACTGGGGCATGATTGTAGTGTGGCACCTAAAGCAGGTTGAGCAACCCTACCTTGTCTACTTCTCGAAGCCACCTCCGCAGCTCTAATGCGAGCATTCCAGAGTTTGTATCAATGATACAACACATCAACTGCTCAGTCTCCAGGTGTGGGAACTTCTCATGATCAACCAAGTCCCAATCTTCAAGTTTTAGTAGCGACACTCGTGCCAAGTGTAGTCCAACAAAAACAACCTCATCCGGTAGTAGAGGGGTTTGTAGGGGGGTCTTTCTTTCATGGATGTCTTTTGGTACCTTGGTCTTGGGCTTGTGTGGAGGTACATACTTCAGCAACTGAGTAATAGGGTCTGCACCCTGGGTTTCAACCTCCTCTACTTCAACTCCCAGATCCTCATCATCCATCAAGATGTCTTCAATGTCTTCCTCCTCTGGCTCCAATTTATGGCCTTGCCTTTCTCGTATGCACTGAGTTTTGGTGGGTTTCTCCTGGGTAATGCGCACACTGGTATGGAAAGCTGCTTTCCCTTCTTATCCTTCATAGTTTCCTTGGTTGGGGTCGGCTTTGGTCTCGGCGCCCGCGGTGATTTAGGGACCTCTGCCAATACTTCGACCACTGCTAGAGCAACTTCCTCTACCTCTATCTCCATTGTTGGTGCCGACTCCTCTGCTATTTCTTCGATATTTATAGTTTTTGCTGGTGTCGACATAACGCTTTCCAATAGTACTTGCGATGTCTCTTGTAAGTTTTCAAATGCTGGAGTCTCTTTCAAAGTCTCGAAGAATTCTCGGTTCATGAGTGCCTGAAAGATCAACAACTCAATTCTCAAAATGACAAGTGTTTTTTGCTAGACAACCACTTGTAATTTGTAGGGAATTTTAAATTCAAATCCAACCGTTCCCCCCAAATTCGATTCATTAATGCCAAATTGATGGAAGATTTTCAAGGATCTGAGACACAAATTTCATCTTAAATGTCAACTACGTGCTCCATTTGGCCGCATGTCTACTATCAAATCATGCACAATGACTTTAACGGTCAATTTCTGGCTGATTGACACAATTTCTTCCTAGGTAGTGCAGCTCCCTTCGCGCTATTGCAAACCCTATGACACTTCCTTGCCTCGCACAATCCTCCAATCGTGCAGCTCCCCAACCTGGGGAGTGTAGTTTATAGTCTCGCACCTTCTTTCAGTTGCTTGGAGCGCTAATACTATGTTACCTTCATCTAATCACATGGCTGGACTGCTGGTGTATGGCTTCAATTGACTGCCATTCACCTTTCTTGGGAAGGGATCTCCATTCAATTTGACCAGCTGTACCTCTCCTCTGTCGGTAATCTCCTTAATGACATAGGGCCCCAACTAGTGCATCTTGAACTTCCCTAGAAATTTATCAAACTTACTATCATTTAACAAAACCAGGTCATTTACCTTAAAGATGTGAAGCTTAATGTGCCAATCATGCCATGATTTTTCGCGTTGCTTTTGGACCTGTTGGTAAAATCCTATTAGAAATCTCTCTTCCTCAAGCTCATCCAGCTATGCGAGCCTTTCCTCCAGAGCTCCACGATCTGTTATACCTATTGCCCTTTAAGAAACCAATTTCCTGGCTATGTAGAAATTGTGGTTAAGACATTAATGTTTGTTGTTTATGTCACTTACTTGTCACTTAATTGTACGTTGTATTAATTGTATGTTGTATTCTCAAAAGAAGGACCTAAAAGACCTGGTTTTTAACCCTGAATAGTTAGGTGACATGAAAATATCAAAATTCCATTTGATTCTTGAATATAAATGATGAATTAAGAATGCTTGGAGAAGTCGAAGACAATATGTTGTTTTACTCAGAAACTATTATTTGTGACACTTAGGAAAGTTAAAGATAATATGTTTTTTTACATAGAATCTACTATTTGTAACTTTGGAAGAAATGTAGAAGTAGGTGTTTTAAGTATAAGAGCTCTCTTTTAAGGAATTTTAACCTCATTTGCATATGTAAATAAAGTCCTGCTACTTCATTACTATACTTAAAGAGAAGAAAACATATGTTGACACATAACAAAGAAGTTACAAAATCATACCCAACAATGTGTGGAAAACTTTTGATTCTTTCATTAATCAACTATTTTATCAAGAATACAGTGGCCTAGTCTCTAGGTTCTTCAAAATTCAAACTATTTCTCTGTAAATTTTCCTCTTTTTATACATTATGAGACAGTTGGTAATCACGAAAACTATCAAACTGCTTAACTATCTCCTAACTACCTAAAGTAAAAGTCACTACAAAATATTACATTAGAGGGTAAAAGACACCTCATTCTCAAGAAAACAAAATAACAAGAAGTAACAGAAACTAGAAAATTAATGATGGTTTCCCATTGTTTAGATCTATGGCTTGACTGCTTATGAAGTTTCTCTGTAGATGTTCTGGTATATTTAAAATATTTTAACACAACACACTGCACTTTAACAAAACTTCGTGAATGGAATTGTGGGCCACATACATATCAGAAGCATTTTGATTGGCCAAAATGCAAGGAAACCGAACCAATCGTCGTCGTCGGAAACCAAAGGAATAAAGCCCCAAATAATTACATATTGGGTCCACCTAAGCCATTAACCCATGTGCACTTTTGAGTGTGATCGTCATCCGATCAACCATTCAATGGACGGTCTGATCCTTCGGAACTCAAAGAGACTTTAAGCCTGTTGAACAAAACCTTATCAAATCCATTTTTTCAACAACCCTTTGACTTCCCCACAGATCCGATAGGAAATAAAACTAATAGTTAAATATTTCTCGTGTCTGATTTTAAAAATAAAACCTATTCACTTTTTGATGCGATATCCATCGAATTTGCTGCCTGCAAGTGGACGGCCCTGATTAACTAAGGTCTTAACTCCATTTTATAAACCATCGCATCTGATTTTGAACTAACCCTCGCGCTTGTTAACCGCACGACTACCGTCGGATCTCCTACCTTACAAGCGAATGAAACAAATCTTCTCATGGGTTTCTCACATTCAAAAGCCGTCTATAAAATAAAATAAGTTATTTCTTTCAAATTTCCACTTTTCCTCTTATTTCTTCTGTAACATAATATTTGATTTTTTCCATTTTTGTAATAAAAATAAAATTAAAATTAAAAGGACAATGGATGCTACAACATCTAGCTACGCCTGGGGATAGTGCTTTTACCATAGAAGCACTAAGAACCACATATCAGTGCCTTCAACTCGGGCATGGATTCACATATTGCTTAGCCAATTAAAATTCTATGGAATTTGTACAATGAATTCACTCCAGTATTTACAATGACAGGATGCTTGTGCTTCAGAACTGGAAGTAATGTTTGAGGTACTGCCCATTGATAGGAAGCTGTAAAGATTCACCATCAAGATTCTCTAGGAAGAATGTATTATTTGTCCTTGCTTCTATAATTCTGAATGGGCCATACTAGAGAGGATCAAAATTTCCATGTTTACCCTTATCTTCTCTTCTAGTATCCCACCTTAATACCAAGTCTCCAACTTTAAAATCAATCTCTCTAGGTTTTCTATCAAAAATACCTTTCAACTTTGATTGATACATAATCAAGTTGTCTCTTACCTTATCCCTTCTTTCACTTAACTCTGATACCTTATTCATTCTTTTTATCAGATCATTTGGCTCTTCTTTTGCCTCCTGAATCATTGCAATCACAAGCTTCACAAAATAACTTGGGTACAGAGCTTGAGTTCCATACACTAACTCAAAAGGTGATTTCCCTGTAGACCTTCTTGTAGTCACTCTAGCAGCCCATAGAGAAAAATTTAACTTAGAATCCTAGTCTTTCTAGTTCTCTGCAATAGTTTTCTTAAGGATCTTCATCAATGTTTTGTTAGTGGATTCAACCAATCAATTTTCTTTTGGATGATAAGCTGTTGAATGGGATAAAATAACATTATACTTTTGAAAAAAAGAAATAAACTTACTCGAATTAAAGACTTGAGCATTGTCTATTATGATTTTGACAAGGCATCCAAATCTGCTGAAAATATTCTCCTCTAAGAACTTCATCACCACATGGTCATTTTCCCTTTTAGTAGCTATAGCTTCTACCCACTTGATGAAATAATCAATATCTGTAAGAACCCACTTATGCTATCCACTTGAAGGTGGGTTAATCTCTCCAAAAAAATCTAGTCCCCATTTTCTGAATGGATCTTCTATAAAGACTGGGATGAAAGGCAAGGGAGCTAACCTCTTCTTCTCAGCAAAAAGATGGCACTTATGATAGATTCTAACAAACTTATATTTATCACCAAATAGAGTAGGCCAATGAAACTATACCTGGAGGATTTTATGTGCAGTAGCCTTCCAACCATAATGTCATCCACATAGCTTCTCATGATAATCCTTAATGGTCTCTATAAATTCATCTTGTGTTAAACATAACAACAAAATTCCTATAGGATCCTTCCAATACAATCCGCCCTCAACAATCACATATGGTTGTTCTTTGATTTTTAATGCTCTATACTTTGTTCTATCCAAAGATTGAGGACAAGAGAGAAAATACAAATAATAGACTATGTGCTTATACCATTCTAAACATAAAAATTTATACCTGATCTTCATACATGGATTTGATTTTTCTTCACCTTCTACAATTATTTCTTCATTCACAGGTGTCAGCAGGTTGATTCCCAATTCCTATAAGTTTGACTCTATCAACATCTTTGCCAATCCTTGCCCTTTCACCAGCTTTGTGGGCTTTATGTCCAAGTCATACTCTCGGATCTTGGCTATCCATTTTCCTCTTTCTCCTTCCACATCACTCTAGACTAAGACATCCTTTACTGTAGCGTTTGGCACATAAGCAATGATTTGTGACTGCAACACATAATTCCTGAAGGTGTTTAGGGCTTTTACCAAAGCATATACCTAATTTTCAAGAATATTATACTTTAGTTCAACATCTCTAAGAATCTTCCTAAAGAAATCAACTGGCTGCTCCTTTTCTTCACCATTCTTTTGTAACAAAACAACAACTATTGAATTAGGTAATGCAAATGAAAAAACTTGAAAAGGATTTTGATAATCAAGGCTAATTAAAACTAGAGCTACTTGTAATGATTCTTTAATCCTGGAAAATGACTCTCTGGCTTCATTGGTTCAATGCACTTCATTCTCCTTCTTCAACATATTGGTAATTTGTTTTACAATTTCAGCATATTGGACACAAACCTCCTTAAGAAGTTTATTTTTCCCAGAAATTTCTAAATGTCCTTCTTATCCTGGGTAGGGGTATTTTCTGCATAGCTTTCACTCTTGTTGGATCTATCTTCACTCCATATCTATAAATGTTCCCCAACAGTTTTCCCTCCTCTAAAGCAAAAATGGACTTCTTAGGATTCAAGGAAAGCCCAAATCTTCTACATTTCTCAAAAGTATTTTTTAGATGCTCTAGATGCTCCTCATCAAACTTAGAGAAAGCAATTATGTCATCCAAGTATATCACTACACACTTATCTCCCACAAAAGCAATGTCCATAGCCCTCTAAAATGTAGCACCTACATTCATCAACCCAAAAGGAATTCAAGCATACATAAAATTTCTCTAAGGAGTTGTGAATGTAATCTTCTTCTGATCTTCTTTATCCACAACCACTTGGTTATACCCAGAAAACCCATCCAGCATTGACATCCTGAATGATCCTGTTACCTTCTGTAGTACATGATCCATTTTAGGTAACAGATAGTTATCTTTTAAGGAATCCCTATTGAGATTTCGAAAGTCTGCACATAGCCTTATTTTTCCATTTTTCTTCCTTATAGGCACTAACTTGGCCACCCAGTCAGAGTACTTGAGTGGAACTATTATTTTGGCATCAAGCAACTTTTTGACTTCTTTCTCAATTGATGGTAAAAGTAGAGGATTTATCTGCCTGAGTTTCTGCTTAAATGGCTTAATCCCTTCTTTCAAGGGAATCTTGTGTTGAATAATACTTACATCATATGTTTTAAGATCCTCATAGGACCAAGAAAAAACATCAATATAGTCCCTGAAAAGGTTAATATATCTCTCCTTATAATTAAGTGAAACTCCATTAAATAATTTGACTAACCTAGGCTCCTCCTGAGTTCCAATATTGTGATCTTGAATCTGCTCTTCTTGTGGAATTTTCTCAGAACTAACATCTACATCATTGGATTTAAAAATTATTTCAAGAGGAACAAGTCCCCTTGGTAGAATATTATCTTTCAATTGAATAAATTTTTGATTAACTATAAATCTTTCAAACCACTTACTTCTGCACCTTCTGTTGCCTCATCTTCATCTTGATCAATCTATGTGCCCTGAAAATCTTCAATCATAGTCAAGAATTTTTTAATATGTTGATCATCTTCAAAAATATTCCAGTGCTTTATATTATCAGGAACATAAGGCCTATGCCTCATTTCAACCTTATATCTTAGATTTGGATTAATAGGAGGCCTAAAAGTACTAATAGCCACAACTAAAGAATCTAATAATCTGTTTCCATCTCTTGGAATGAACTGAATGTTGAAAGCTTCAAAGAAGTTCTCAACCAAATCCCGCACTTCATTTTTGTATGCCCTAAGCCTAGGGTTTTTTGTCTGATAGTGGTCCTTTATCTTCTTTATAATCATCTCTAAATATTTAAGGACAAAAATTGACTGTACTCCCATTTGTTTTGTTGTTTGCAAAGCAATGATCAAGGATTCATATTCTGCCACATTGTTTGTTGCCTCGAACTCCAATTTAATCTTTTTGGCCTTTGGTTTTCATTCTAAAGGATGGGCTGATGGGGTATGTACTTTTCCTCATAAATGAATGAAGAAACTGGTGAGGGTAGTGTGTCCGCTGTGGTGTGCCAATATTTGCAGGTAGTTTTTTCATCTGCTGCTGTAAGGGTATAATGTTTCTGGGTTATATGGGGTTTTGACTTTCCTGTCCTCTGATTGATGTTATAACAAAGGATGCGTAAGCAGGCTTTTTAGTTACTTATTTGAGAGGGGCCCACCAATTAAGCATCAAGAAAGCATGCTCGACTGATAAGGCCGCCATCGTGAGCCTGGTCGAACTCGTCGGACCAAACGCCCCCCACCCAATAAGTAAACCCTAAATAGTATCTAATTTACCTAAGCAACAAAATGAAAGTGAAAGCATTCAGTAGTATTAATTACTACAAAGGGGACTATCGGGTCACAGAAGTGGAAGGAAGAACGCCTATTGATTGGGTTTTACAGAAGTAGGAGGAAGAACAAAGAAAGCCGGGCCGGATCAAATCATCATTCATTTCAGCTACACTAAGCACTCATCATTATGGTACAATTCAGAAAAAGGGAACATATTACCTCCAGGTGCAATTAGAAGGAAACCAACACCTGTTCCTTCTTTCGAATAGGCTCCATCAAAGAAGCACTTCCACACCCCTTCTGTTTGCAGCTCTGTATTTACACTGGATGAAGTAGGCTGCCTCTGGTTATCTTCATCCAACTCTGCAATATCATGTAGCATGAAGCAAGCAAAATCATCTTTCTCCTAGCTATATACAGGTGAATTACTTGCTCCACTTTTTGTAATTGTTTTCACAAATCTAGTTTCTTTGTACAATCTCCTTTCTTCTCCACCAAAAGTTGGTATGACAACATATGTAAAATCTAGCTTCAAAACACCACCCAATTTGGCCCCCCATGACCTAGATAGCAACATTCCAAACCTCGCAGGGATATTTGCTACCACTACATCCATTACCAAGCTTCTAGCTAGGATCTAGGCTAGTGACACCACCATATCTTTAATGACCCCCAGACACTTGACTTTATTTGAATCAAAAGAATACAAGTCTCTGTAAGGTTTAGTAACTTGTAGGTTTAGTTGTTTCATCACTGATAACGACATAAGGTTATGTGAAGCTCATGAATCAAACATACAATTGTGCAAGAGGAAATCATGAACCAATAAAGAAATGTAGAAAGGAGGTGTTGAAGAATCTACCTCCTCCACATGTTGACCAAAAACCACTATTGGTTTATCTTCTTGCAGATTCACAATGTCAGTTATATTTACATTCTCCTTTAGATTAATAAACTCAACAATCTCTCTGTGATGAACTAGTGTTTTGGCCAACTATATGAGGGGCACTTGGATTCTAATTTTTTCTAATTTTTTGGTGAGACTAAACACATGAACCTATTTAGTATTCTTCTCATTTTCATCTTGACTTCTCTTCATCACTGAAACTTCTTGTGGAATGGAAACAAGTCTTTCTAAAGGAATTTTATCACTTTTATCTTGAGAAGACTCATCTTGAAGTATTTGAGTATTTCTACTTGTATTCTATTGTTGCTATCCTTTATTCAATTGTTTTGCAGGATGTGGTTCTTGTGGAGTCGCCTTCTGTAAGGGAGTTGACTGCTCACCTTCATTTTCTTGACTTCTAGATCTTTTCCTTGATCTCAAGTCATATTTCTTATGTAATTCTGCCTGCATAAAATTAGAAAATTTCTTCCAATATTCTCAATCTCATTCTCATCATAAATGTCATATGTTTCAACATATCCATATTCTTCTCCCTCAACACACACCTAGTTCATCTTCATCTAATGCATACAATGTGGAAATATGATCATCATGGTCCCTGGAATGCTCTGGTACTTCATTAGGATTTGCCTCTATATACAGTGGTGCTTGAATCTAATCTTGATCTTTTCTCTCCTTCTACAAGATTTGCAGAGGTTGTGTTCTATATTTAGGATTAAAATTTCTATTCTGTTGTGCTTGCCTCTAAGAATTCTTACTCTCCAACTCTAATTTAATCAATTTATTTGACGAAGTTTTAATTACATTATTCATATCCTCTAATGTTTGGGTTTGAGAGGATTCCACTTTAGCCTTTCCCTTATCTTGGATAGGGTGTGTCTCTGGTGTTTTACCTACAGCCACCATATTGGCTTCTATCTCTAAGGAATTAGTTTGGATCTGATCGAGGGTTGTGGATCTTCTCTCCCTCAATGTAAATCCAAAATCTGATTGAAAAGCCCCTGTAAAAGTTATTTTTGCACCAGTGGGAGGGAGCTTAATCTCCACTAGAAGACTATTGTACAGTTTATTAAACCTTCTGATGAATTCACCAACACTTTCATCAGATTTCTTCTTAATGGCATTAAACTCTATGAGCGAATACCCATGGTATATTATCTCTCCCCATCTCCGGATGAATAGGTGCTCCATCTCTTCCCATGTAGGAATAGAATTATTAGGAAGCCATTTAAACTATTTTCTTGCTTCTCCATCCACAGATTGCAAAAAAAGTCTTAGAACAACATCCAAGTGTTCAACATTTAGGTTTTATGCAAAATTACAAAATACTGCTATATGATTCTCTACTATTTGTTCATCCTCCCCTGTGAAACGAGGAAGAATGTTCAAGTATTCTTGATGCATTTGATTCAATTGTTGAGGAAATTGAATAGGTGAATACCTATTCATCAAGAATGTAGGTGTTGCCATGTTTGATCATGAACTTACTGAACCCTGATTACCAACAGAAGTGGAACCTGACTGAGGATTAAATGGAGTATGAGAAGGTTGCAATGTAGTTATAGGTTTAGGTTGAATAACTATAGCAGATATTGAAAAAGAAATAGACTCTAGAGACTGTTCTTGACAGTTGGGTTCTTGAAATGAATTGGATGTAAAAGGTGACTCTTGGTCAATAAAAGGTAAATGTTTGGATGAAAAATGTAATGAATTGCTGCCAGGTGTTATAGACATATTTGGGCACTGCAACCCCAATCACATATGTCCATAAACCAAGGGCTTCTAAGTCCTTAAAAGTGTTGTTTCATACCTTAAAGGAGCAAGGTCAACTGATTACATCATCTCCCAGAAGTTCTCCACGAAAAACTACTCAGAACTGGTCAAAATTGGACCATACGGACTGCTCAGTGCTAAGGTTGTGATGCATCTCACCTACCACATGCAAAAAGTGTGATGCATACTAAAAGGCCCTTCTGTGGGGTGCGATGAGCGAGAGAAAACAAATGGCAGAAGCCGTTGGCTAGGTGGAAACCCAGAGAATCTTCTAGAAACTGCCCATTTGACACTTGCCTCTCTAAATTTGCCCAGGGATGAGTAAGAGATCATGAATCTCCAAGTGGAACCAAGAACTATCAGAGAGAGAGGCACTAATAAATCCCAGAAGCTGACTCACCCACCTGCAAACATCTATATAGGATCCCTCATCCCAAGATCTAGAGGCTGGAATCTTGTATTTTGTACAGTGTTGTTGGTTTTCTTTGTGGAATCATTAGTGTTGGGTGATCTAAGCTTTTCTGAGGAAGAAGGGCTTTCATGCTGAGAGGATGATGTTGGGTCAATCATGGTTGTAATCTCTTTTCTACTCTTCTATCACATAAAGCTATTTGAGTTTTCCTCCACATTCTTGTATGTCTGAGTTGATATATGCATTTGTGTGGTCAATATATATCTGGTCCTATATTGTTTATGATTGTAGATCTTTGTGCTTTGATGGTATTATACTGCTTTGACTCTACAGGTGTTCTTTGAAGTGGGACAAGCAAGGAAGAAGCAGCAAAGATCTGTCAGAGGGGAGAGGAAACAAGAAAGGAGCCAAGCGAAAGACTGAGGTTGGTACTCTCTGCTTCTCCCTCATCTACTTCTCATAAATGAAAACGCAAGTAACTTTAGTTTGTTTGTTTCTTAGATAGCTACCCGTATTAGTGGGACTAGAAGCTCTAAATGGACACTAGATTTCCCAATAAAAAAATGGAAACTCCGCCGAGGAGTGAATAGCTTGTTTTGCTTGTTTATATTTGTTTGCTTTATAAACTACAGATGGAGCCTGAAGTTAAGCCAGCTAGCCTTCGAAATGCATTTTCTATGCAAGTGCAAAGTAGATCAATGTTGCTTCAGTCCATCTCCAAGTTTTGTTTATAAATTGAAAAATTGATTTGCAAACATCCTAATTGCCCTAGTGGTGGCTCAAGTAAACTCATTAGATTAGCCCCTATGTTTTGTATTTACTGACTATCATTAGCTCAGCCTAAATCCTTGAACTAAGCTGCAAATTGTGACCAAAAACCAAGTTAAAGTCTTGTCCCTCGACCATCGCACTGCCTCTTTTTGGCATTCTGGATGCATTGCACCTCCCGTGTGTAGTAGGTGAGATGCATCCCTATTTCCCTATGTTATAGGTGCGATGATTAGATAAGACTGTTTCTGCCTCCATATTTTGGTTTTTTCTTCACTTTCTTCAGCTTTATTCAGGAGTTTTGCTGTCTTTGATCAGTATACCACTGTTGGAACTCCCTTCCTTTGCATTATTCCAGCCTCCATTGTACAAAGAATTGTGAATGTTTTTATGTATTTTTCTCCATTTACAGTTCTCCTTTACAAATAAGTAGCTTAATCGAACTGTCGTCTTGTGATTTGGAAGTGTCGAATGTGCCATTTTCAGTCAAAGAAAAGAATTCTACTCTTTTGATGGTTGATTACATTGTTACTCTTATATTTGATATGAATTAATAGTATTTCAAGTGTCGAAAGAAGTTTTCCGTTTGAAGTTGAAAGTGTCGCCTTAGTCTTCCTTTCATTTTTTAAATTCGAAATCGCAAAGTAGTCTTCCTTTCATTTTTTGAATTCGAAATTGCAAAGTATCATCTTAGTCTTCCTTCCATTTTTTGAATTTGAAATCACAAAGTGTTGTCTTCATCTTCCTTTCGTCTTTTGAAGAGAAAATTGTTAGTACTGTCGCTTTGAGAGAAAAGATAGTTCAGATTTGTACTTAGCATTCTTTTTGTCATTCACACATTAAGAAAGCGGAAAACAAATACATGCACGTGCATTTGCATTTAGGCTGCTTGTTGATTTTTATGTAGGACAATGCATCTAGTGTGTGCTCTCTGCTCTATGTTGAAAAAATTTCACTTCTCTTTCCTTAGTAGCTAGGATTTTCATTGCGAAAAAGAAAAGTAAATGACTGTTTATCATCTTAGATTGCATATTTAGGAATTGTATATCTACATCACGCGGTGAACCTTAAAGGCAAACTTATTAAGAAAGATCAACTGTAAAAAAAATTCAGTGAACATAAAAATGCTTTGGAACCTAACGCACAACATTTAGAAGTCTAGGCTAGAGACATATTCCGACATCATAAAACCTGGTAACTATCGCTTTCATCGTAGGTTGGGTGATTCCTCCTCTTTGAGACGACAAGTGCCAGTAAAAACTTGTGCTCCCACGTATCGTCGATTATATATTGGGAAACCACAATAGGCTATATCCTTTATCCTTAGGAAGCCATGTCTGCCATCCTATCGATCGCAAGGCATTGAACACAACATTCAGGAAGATTTACTGCCATACCGTAAAAAGTATCCTGCAGTTTTGCGATTGGTTTGGTAATCCCTCTGTCTAGATTTCCAGAGTAGTCACTTTCGTTCCTTTTTAGACTCTTTAACAGAAAAGGTCCATCTGAGCACTTGTCACTTCAGGCTCATTAAAAATCGAAGGCGACTAGAGTCATCTTTAGCTTTTTCTCGACTCTTAAAAATTGAAAAAGAAAGTTATGTCAAAGTGTCATAAAATTTATTTTAATTGGAATAGTGTCACTGTTCCCTCATTGGTCTTAGGTTGAGAAAATGGAGTCCACCAACCAAGGGTTTCCCCTTGGGGGAAATCCTATTCCTTTCTCCTCTTGGGGGTATGTTGGTGCACCTCATATGGCCACGTTGTCCCTTCGAGGAGTGACAATTGTCCTACCGGTATGGATTTTCTCAACCTCTGTTGTTCAAAACACCGTGATTCCTGAGCAATCAAATTAGCAACCGGATGATACTAAAGTTACCCCCCAACCTTCTACTTCATTTATTTCTCCCTCTCCTTCTTCCTCTTCGCTTGGTAAAGTTGGTAAAACTAAAAAACAAGTAACTGAGAAGAAGAAGAAAGAGAAGGAGAAGAAGAAGAAGAAGAATCCAACAACGAAAGGGGGCAACCAAGCATCTTCTTGTGAAAATCCACACACTGCACCATCCAAACCTAAATCTCCATGTGTTATTTGCAAAGGAGACCACTATCATCGAGATTGTCCTTACATCCCACGGATCTGAAGGGACTGATCTCCTCGTTTGCACAATCCAGTGTCATCAACCTCTGATGATCATGTTGAGAGTACATCGTCAACTAGTGAAAGCGAAGTTAATGGACAGAAAGGAAGACATAAATTTGCTTCTAAACTGTGTGAAGGCGATCATGCCATCCACCGTTGTCCCTTCCTAGACAAAGCTAAAAGTGTCTTGGATAACCGTCCTGTTTCATCACTACGACTTCCTCTTAGATACAAGAAACTCTTACCGAGTCCATCACTAGTTGAAAATCTGGCTGACACACCTTTGTGGTCGGTCGAAGCATCTATCGTTGAAGATAAACCCTCTGAGTCCACACGAGACCAAAGTCAACAGGTCCAGACAATAGTGAACCCAGTCTTGTCTTCAGAAGGTCTACCTTTAGATGATATAGTCACTAAGGAGAATGAGAAAGACACCGTTCAAATTCTCTTCGTAAACATAGACTTTGATGAACATGGGGGAAATCTACCTATTCCTTTACCGCAGGAAGGAAGTTCATCGAAGATGTATCCGACCGTTTATTCGGTCCCACCTCCAAGCAATCTAGTCATTTCCTTTGATTGGAATCTACTAGGCAGACCCCATCTACCATCTAATGTACCATTCCGAATCATAGTACAAGCTTACAAAATGGTCATGGTCAGTACTATCATAGATGAAGGGGCTTCTATGAGTATCCTTTCTTCATCTGCTTGGAAAGTGCTTGGTTCACCATTGCTTCTGCCTGAGATGCGGAATTTGACAGGCTTTGACAAAGGAACCAATCGACCGTTAGGGATCCTTCCAAGTTTTCCTATAACTTTGAGAAGGAAAACCATTTATTTGAACGTAAAGGTAGTCCAAGGACGTTTAGATTACAATCTTATCCTTGGGCGTGACTACATTTATAGCATGGGAGCTATCATTTCCTCACTCTTTCAAGTAATGTGTTTTCTGCATGAAGGCAGAATGGTCCAGCTCGTAGACTAGCTTTCATTCCCCGGGTCACACATAGCTAATAGTCAAGTGCCATCCCTAACTAGTCTTTTTGCACAAGGAATGTCTCATCAATCTTCAGTCCAACCACCTGATGAGCGCGAGTGATTCGGTGATTGTGACTGAAACCCATGGGGCATGCACCCTGGTCTACTTCGGTAGAGAAACTTTGGGTATAGGGTAGGTTTCCGCTAAGGATATATGACTAGTCTGACACACACCGTCCATTTAGGAAAATGGGATTAGACCAGAATAAGATTCCCTCGTCAAGGTTAGGTGATTCACCTTTGTCCGATGGACTAAGCCAAGGAAGTGTTTCTATCTGCTGCGGGGATGGAACCATCTTGTGGATGCAACAACTTCTATATGATAGCCTGGAAACTCTGTTTCGCTATACCTGGGGGCATGCAAACATTTTTACATGCAAGTGAAAAGAAACCATTTATTTTCTTAGTTTGTATGTTCCTAACCATTTAAACTCATAGGATTGGTCATTACTAGCTTGCATAATGAAAGGATCCAGAGCAATGTTTCGAATGGGGCAAGCTCCCTAAAAAATGAACCTATCGAGGAGACATCCTTATTATACGACTAGCATGAGCAGTTTTACGCAAAGTTCAAGCTCATTAAAAAATAAACCTAGAAACGAGCAGTTTTACGTGAAGTTCAAGCTCGTTAAAAAATAAACCTAGCAATGAGCATATGTTCCACTAGAGTCTAATGAACCCACCTTCGGTAAATAACCATTGCAATCACATTATCATTAACTTTTGAGCCTTGGTTATGTTCTTACCATCACCTCCACTCTTTTTAGCCGATCATACACCTCCATTTGGTTGTTTACCCCTTTTAAGGAACAACTGCGACAAGTGATTCAGTTGGCCATCTTCTTTACACTGTCGTGATTGAAAAGTTCCAAACCTCACCTGGAACTAGCTACTACCTGAAAATATCACTCGTTCCTCAAAAAACAAGTCTCCTTTAAGCTCTTTTCATCTGACTCATAAAATATGAAAAGATTTCTGAGAAATTGGCCTCTCTAGCTCGTTAAAGTGATTGGAAGTGCTATCCCTCCTCTAGATTTTAATCTTTTTGGACCTGAGGGATCATTACACAAAAATATTGAGTGCTTGTCTTGTTTGGCTCGTTAAAACTATCGAAAATTCATCCCTTTCGTATTATTTTACACTTTTTCGGACTTAAGGGATTACATTACGAAAAAGGAATACTGGAGTTTCCTTTCTGTCTCTTTTCAAACTCTCTAAAATTGAAAAGAACCAAGTTATCATTGTCGTTAAACTTGTTAAAACAATAGTGACAAACTTGTCCATGTAGTCAAGAGCGAGTTTCACTGTCGCTAAACTCGTTAAAACATAGCGACGGGTTTTCTCGAAGGGAAAATTATAGAACAAGCATATGTTATCCTCCTCAAGCTTGAGAAAAATAAAGAGGTACTGGTCAGAAATGACTAGGAAAAATTTGGATGAAAACTTGAAGAAACTTTATTGGTAGCAAGTTGCTCTTGAACATGACACTTTCACTCCATCACCATGATTGAGTCGGGTTGGGTTATTCCGTTCATTGGTCATATTACCATTGGTCCACCGTACCATCCATTTTTGGGGTTAACGCTACCAATCCATTTCAGTGTCATCGATATGTTCAAGAGAAGTCGCTCAGAGAATCCACTGACCCAACTTCTGTCTCATCTGCTACAATACCTTCTCGCTTCATCCTTTCATGACCGCCACCCTGAACCCTGTATCATCAGATCGTTTTCACCTCCACAAAATCATTTGCTCCGTTTCGTGTCATAGATGTGGGATTCATTAAGGCCCTCCTACGACGGGTCACTTCTTGTCGACATCAACGCATTATCCAAGAAGTTGACTTAGAAACAACCCTTTCATTACTTTGAAGCTTGCATGCCTCAATGGCAAGTTTCTCATTTCCTTTGACATGTTTACATTAATGGACTTTGACCGAAAGATTTTGCCTGGGGTTCGACATTGAATCATGTATTCACACCACGTGAATTGTACTGCAGTACCTTGAGGGTCATCGTCATTATCAGTGATTCCTCTTGTGCCAGTTAATAGCTTACGTCATTGGCTGGTAATCAGGTGATGTCTTTCCATGTTCAACGCCAAAACATCCTTTCACATGGACTGACTTGTACTTCAGGCAAAGATTGAACAAGTTTTGAAGACCCCGGATCTAGTTTCATCCATCTGGGCTGTGATATATTCAAGAAAATAAAGACATCAAATGTACATCATTGCTGCACAGATAATCATCTGAGCCAAAGGATGATGGCTCTACCAGAATCATCAGTCTACCACACAGACGGTTGTCTATCCTATGTACATGAAAATGAATTTATAAATATGAGCATGGGAATGCCCGCCTCAGCTAGATCATGAAAATATTATGAAGATAATGTATTGTATTGTATCTTATTACAGGTCACCTTCTAGTTCAAAAAACCTCGGATCCTCATGATATAACGCGACATCAAAAAGATTTACGACCTCATGCTTCAGGGGGCAACTGTTATAGACATATTTGGGCACTACAACCCCAATCACATATGTCCATAAACTAAGGGCTTCTAAGTCCCTAAAAGTGTTGTTTCATACCCTAAAGGAGTAAGGTCAGTTGATTACATCATCTCCCAGAAGTTCTCCACGAAAAACTACTCAGAACTGGTCAAAATTGGACCATACAGACTGCTCAGTGTTAAGGGTACGATGCATCTCACCTGCCACATGCAAAAAGTGTGATGCATACTGAAAATCTCTTTTGTTGGGTGTGATGAACAAGAGTAGACAAATGGCAGAAGCAGTTGGCTAGGTGGAAACCCAGAGAATATTCTAGAAACTGCCCATTTGACACTTGCCTCTTTGAATTCGCCTAGGGATGAGTAAGAGATCATGAATCTCCAAGTGTAACCAAGAACAATTAGAGAGAGGACACCAATCAAAATCCTAGAAGTTGTCTCACTCACCTACAAACATCTATATATGGATCCCTCATCCCAGAGATCCAAACGCTGGAATCTTGTATTTTGTAAGGAAGTGTTGTTGGTTTCTTTGTGGAACATCATAGCATTGGGTGATCTAAGCTTTTCATGAGGTGAAGAAGGGCTTTCATGATGGGAGGATGACACTGGGTCAGATCAATGGGTTGTAATCCTCTCTTCTACTCTTTCTATAAATAAATCTATTTGAGTTTTCCTCCACATTCTTGTATGTCTGAGTTGATATATGCATTTGTGTGGTCAGTATATATCTGGTCCTATATTGTTTATGATTGTATATCTCTGTGCTTTGATGGTATTATGCTGCTTTGACTCTACAGGTGTTCTTTGAAGTGGGACAAGCAAGGAAGAAGCGGCAAAGATTTGTCAGAGGGGAGAGGAAACAAGCAAGGAGCCAAGTGAAAGACTGAGGTTGGTACTCTCTGCTTCTCCCTCATCTACTTCTCATAAATGAAAACACAAGTAACATTAGTTTGTTTGTTTCTAAGATAGCTACCCGTCTTAGTGGGACTAGAAGCTCTGAATGGACACTAGATTTCCCGATAACACCAGGTGCAGACAGTATAGGACTTGGTGTAAGTGGAGTTTTTGGCCTTCCAACCCTCTTGGAAACTAGCCTCTCGAGATCTGAAAGGGCTTGAACTTTTTGCTGTGAGGTATCTGACCTTGAATGGGGCCTCTTTGAAGCCAGAGTTATAATTTTTTGTTCAATATAGCCAAATATTTCGTCCTCATTGAACAACCAGAGGTAAATATTAAAAACCCAGGGAAAAGTGTTCCTGTCTTCTCTCCCCGATAATGACGCCCATTAATGTTGTCCCTTAAGAAACCAATTTCTTGGCTGTGTAGAAATTGTGGTTAAGAAATTAATGTTTGTTGTTTATGTCACTTATCACTTAATTGTATGTTGTATTCTCAAAAGAAGGACCTAAAAGACCTAGTTTTTAACCCTCAATAATTAGGTGACATGAAAATCTCAGAATTCCATTTGATTGCTAAATATATATGATGAATGAAGAATGCTTGGAGAAGTTGAAGACAATATGTTTTTTTTTTACACAGAAACTATTATCTATGACACTTAGGAAAGTTAAATATAATATGTTGTTTTACACATAATCTACTATCTGTAACTTTGGAAGAAATGTAGAAGTAGGGGTTTTAAGTATATGAGCACTCTTTTAAGGAATTTAAACCTCATTTGCATATGTAAATAAAGACCTGTTACTTCATTACTATACTTAAAGAGAAGAAAACATATGATGACACATAATGGAGAAGTTAGAAAATCATACCCAACAATGTGTGGAAAACTTCTAATTCTTTCATTAATCAGCTGTTTTATCAAGAATATAGTGGCTTAGTCTCCAGGTTCTTCAAAATTCGAACCATTTCTCTATAAATTTTCCTATTTTTATACATTATGAGATAGTTGGTAATGACCAAAACTGTCAAATTACTTAACTATATCCTAACTATCTAAAGTAAAAATCACTACAGAATATTACATTAGAGGGTAAAAGACACCTCATTCTCAAGAAAACAAAATAACAAGAAGTAACAGAAATTATAAAACTGATGATGGTTGCCCGTTGTTCAAATCTATGGCTTGACTGCTGATGAAGTTTCTTTGTAGATGTTTTGATAATATTTACACTGTTTTAATGCAACACACTACACTTTAACAAAACTCTGTGCGTGGATTTGTGGGCCACATGCATATCGAAACAATTTTGATTGGCCAAAATGCAAGGAAACTAGACCAATCGACGTCACCGGAAACCAAAGGAATAAAGCCCCAAATCATTACATATCGGGTCCACCTGAGTCGTTAACCCATGCGCACTTTTGAGTGCAATCATCGTCTGATCAGCCATTCAATTGATGGTTTGATCCTTCGGAACTCAAAGAGACTTAAAGCCTGTTGAAAAAAACCTTATCGCGTCCATTTTTTCAACAACTCTTTGACTTCCTCACGGACCCAATAGGAAATAAAACTGAGAGTTAAATATTTCTCTGGTTCGATTTTTAAAATAGAACCCGTTCACTTTTCAACTTGATATTTGTTTGATCTACTACCTGTAAGCTAACGACCTTGATCAACTGAGGTCTTATCTCCATTTTATAAACCATTGCGTCTGGTTTTTAATTAACCCTCACACTTGTTAACCACGTAACTACCATCGAATCTGTTGCCTTACAACTGAACATCTCAGATATTTTCATGGGTTTCTCACATTCAAACACAGTTAATAAAATAAAATAAGTTATTTCTTTCAAATTTCCGCTTTTCCTCTTATTTCCGCTATAACATAATATTTGATTTTTTCCATTTTTGTAATAAAACTGAAAATAAAATTAAAAGGACAATGGATGCTATAACAATACCTGTGAGCTTCGCTATGCATAGACTAGGCACAATATATTCCATAGGCATTACTGCTTTAATGCCATAGACCAGCCTAAAGGGAGATTTTCTAGTCAACTTTTTGCATGTCGTTCGATAAGCCCATAGTACTACAGGTATGCGTAGGTCCCAATCACTTTGCTGAGCATTGCAAAACTTGGTCAGCACATTCTCCAACACTTTATTGAATGCTTCCACTGTCTCGTTAGCCAGTAGGTGATAAGGCATGCTCTTCTGGTGATATACTTGAAATTCCCCCATTAGCGTGCTGATCGTTTCATTCAGAAAGTGCTTACCACGATCACTCATCAAAATCTTCGAGCAGCTAAATCATGATAGTACATGCTCAAAGAGGAACTTTGCAGCAGTCGCGCCTATGCCTCCACCCAACAAGTCAAATACTCTGTTGCGGTGATAATGTACCTCACTCCCATCTTTCCTTCGGGTTGAATGGGTCCCACAAAATCTATCACCCATTTCTCAAAGGGTTGTAACATCATCTATGGATTTAGAGGCATTTCATCCCTCCATGATGGCTTGCCAGTTTTTTGACATATATCACACGCCTTGCAATACAGTTTTTGAGTCTTGATGGAGGGTTGACCACCACAACCCTGCACATAGAATGTTCTCTACAGGCGCTCTCCCTGCATAATGTCCTCCCGCAATGCCCCCATGAGCATTTGCAAGGATGTTGCTTCTTTCAATCTCAGGGACATATCGTCGTAATACCTCATCAAAACCCATTTTCTATAGATTCCCAACAACAACAGAAAAATATACTACGCACACCACTAATTCCTTCTTCTGCTAGATGGTGTATTCTTCCGGGGTAGTTCTTATCGTTAGGAAGTGTATTATATCCTCAAAATGACCATTGGCGATGTGCACCGCAAATAGCTGCGCGTCAGGCAATCCCTCCTCCAAATTAGTGGGTTCTTCCCCTGTTTCGATGCATGATAGATGGTATAGTCCCGCGTTCAGTCATCCAGGCTTCAAAATAACTTCAAAATCATATTCCTGGAATAGTAACAACCATTTTCATATTCTCTCCCCCAACATAGGCTTATTGACTAGGTACTTTAGTGTGGAGTGATCTGTATACATTTTAAAATGGCACCCCAGCAAGTAGTGTCTAAACTTCTGGAGTGCATACACTATGGCTAACCCTTCGTGCTCAGTGGTGGAATAGTTCTTTTCTACCTTGGATATCCTTCTACTTGCAAACGTGATAGGATGGTCCAAGTCTTCTCCACTAGCCTGTGTCAGTACTGCTCCCAACAGTATACACGATGCATCGACATGTACATGAAACTGCTTCTTCCAATCCAAAAAGACTAGGATCGCTACAATGACCATCTTTTCTTTCAATACATCTAGGCCCTTCTTACAGTCCTCATTCTAGTAGAATGTGATATCCTTCTTCAACAACTTCTCCATAGGCACGGTGATCTGGGCATAGCCCTTGATAAACTTTCTATAATATCTTGTATTTCCTAGGGTCGCACACAACTGTTTTATGCTCCTTGGCACCTCCAAGTTCAGTATCACCATGATATTTGTGGGGCCTACTATCAATCCCTATCTACAAACCACATGACCCAGCAGGGTCCCAAAAGGAACACAAAGCAGACATTTCTTTAGATTGAGCGTGATCTGGTACCTTGGATAGGTATCCAACATCAGGCATAGGCTTGCTACATGGCGTTTCACTAGCCCAAACACATTCCAATCATCAAAGTATGCTTCCAAGAACTTATGAATAAACTCCTTGAACGTAACAACTACTATGCACAGGAAAATTGCAGGTGCATTCTTCAATCAAAACAACATTACAATGTACTGGAAACAACCCCACTCAATCATGAAGGTTGTCTTACTCCTATCTTCCAGCACGATTTTGATCTGGTGGTACCCCAAGAACCCATCAGTGAAGGAATATTCTTCCTGGCCACCTACATTGTCCAACACTTCATCAGTGAATGAAGTCGGGAAAAGATCATGTATGCAAGGGTCATTCAACTTTTTGAGATCCACGCATATCCTTATTTCATCCTTTTGTTTCTTCTCTTGTACCACCATTGGGCTTACCTAGTCAGATTGTTCCACAGGTTCAATGATGCCTGCCACAAGCATTTTTTATAGCTCTAAGAGGACCTTTTCCTGATACTTAGGATTGATATGGTAAGGCCTTTGCTTAACCAAATTCGGGTCGGGCTTCATTGTGATCTTCATAACACTTAGGTCCCCGATTATCCCTTATAGATTCTTAAACTTGGTAGGGAATAAATCCTAGTATTTGTGAAGAAATTCAGCGACCTTATCCACCATCGCATCATCCCAGTAATCTCCAATCTTTGCGAATTTGGGCTCTACCTCCGTACCAATTTTTACCTGTTTTGTTTTCAGCAGCACAGTTATATCAGGATTCTCAACCTGTGGACCTTCAACCTTGCAGTGACCCTCTATTTCCAGGATGTTAATCTTTCGCGGATGCTCATCCTCTTCTTCAACAGTTATATTATAGCATTCTATCATGTGACTCAGTTGAGTAGCCCATGTAGGATGAATCAGGTCTAAAGGATCCTGCGGTATCCTAAAAATTGTTGCTTTCGCCTCTTGTAGCACCTCATCAATACAGTCAAACTCGTCTTCAAAAGTGAATTCCATTATGAATCCTTCATGTAGAATATCCCATTCACATGTACCATGGTGGAGCTCTGTTTCTAAATACCAGTTCATCAGGACGACATCTAGAGCGTGACAGAACAAGTGCACCCATTCAGGTTGGGGCTTCTCTCCATAAGCCTGAGCCCATCTGGCCAAGTGCGTGCGCGGGTCATCTTGCACATCATACTTGTCGGTCATTCACACCTTTGGTTTCCCAAAGTGTGTCCTCTTCATTCTCCTACATTCGTGCCAATCATCAAAACTTCCCTTGTGCGTACCCCACCATCTTGCTGGTGTAGCGCCCAGTGCCTAGTTGAACACCTAGAAGCACTAATTTTCTGGTACCTCCCTCTCAAATGCATCCAGAAATATATGTACATCATTTAGGCCATCATAAGTGGGCAAATTCCTTACCTCTGATGACACACAGTGCAGCGATCGGGTCATCATGTTACAACTCAGTGTAGTTACTTCATGTAACCGATTCTTCCAGCGCTCTAATTCTTCATTAGAGTCCGAGGTATAGGAACTCTCATGATCCAATGTAATTTGTTCATCTATTGTTGGATTCAGCCAGTCTTGGTATCGCGTTGTTATCTTATAGACACAGTACAGATCATCATCGCTCTCATAATCGTGGACTGGTACAGTATAGCGCGATCCTTCAATAGGATCTAGGGGTACTATTACATGAAGCGATTTCTTCTCAAATATCATCTTTCACTTCTTTAGGTTGATTACCCTGTTCATATCAATATCCCAATCAATTCCCAGGAGTGCAGGATAGGGGTTTCTATCATCCACAATTTCTATCACTTCAAAGTCAGCCATCGCACTCGCATCTTCAATATCTACAGTCACCCCCTGTAGCCACCCAATGGAGATGATCTTCTACTGATTCACCATCCTTAGCTGAATCAGAGACCACTGCAGCATGGGTCTCCCCATCTGTTCCCAAGTCTACTTTAGTAAGACATTCACATCTGACCCCAAGTCCAAAATAACTTGATCCATTTCATACTCTCTTATCTACGCGATTAGTCTCATCTCTCATCCCATCCTTGTTTTATGTTTACCAATATTTCACACTACGTGCATCTCACCCAGAGCATTTCTGGTGCATCTATTGATAAGCTCCGGTATCCCCTTCACAAACTTTCTATCGTGCAGTAACTTCATGCAAGTTTCCAAGAAAGTTGTAAGCATAGAGGGGTCCATCTCCTGATCAGGCTTATCCTTGATCCCTGAGGTGGAGGCCTCATCGAAGCTCTTCTTCGCTTCCATGAGTGTTTCACGTGCACACTCCAAATCGATTCAGCCTCCTTCGCCGAGGCTTTGTGAACCCACGTGTCATCCTTAGGCTATTTCCCCTTATCATCTCTTGTTGTAATTCCACTTCGGAGCACTATATTTACGTTCAGATCCTCTTCACATGGCTCATACCTCATCATCTGCAGGTTTTGAGTTGGCAGAGGTGGTAGCCCCCCTTTGTCATGTATCCTAGCTATCACCATAGGACAATCTTCTATTTCATGATCAAAAAGAGCACAACACTTGCATGACGGACATGTTGAGTTAGTGCAATCGCGGGCATAGTGTCCTGCTCCTCCACAATCATAACAAATCAACTGTCCCTGACCTTTATCGGGCCCTCCTCCGCCTCGTCCTCATCCGCGCCCCTGAAAGCCTGTCCGCGCCATCCCTACGCTCTAGTCATCGGGCCATGTTTCTGCTTGGACCCTATAGGTGGGAGTTCTATCCATCATTAATTCATAGCTTCTACAATTATGCTCATCATGCCCTATAGACCTACAGAAGTTGCAGAACAGTTGGTGTGGTGTCCATACAAACTTCTACGGAAAATGACAGTTATCCATGGCATGTTTTCCTACTAGCTGACATATAGTGCACCATAATGTAGGCCCCACACTCAGTCCTACTTGAGCTTCCAGCCTCAAAGTCATCAGTCCTCCTCCTATAATTTAGTTCGCAAAGACTAGACAATGGTCTTTGTCATGCCCCTGACTCTTTCATTTCAGACACCATACCTCTTCGCGCACCTTTGGTCGAACTACTTTGTCCTACTTCAAATGCATCTCAAGACAAAGGTTTTTCAACTGCGCATGGATTTGTTGAACCCACAGATTTGGATCTTGCATCAGCTTCTCACGTAGTCTCATTGAAATATCCAAGGCCTCTGCATGAGCCATTATCTTTTGTTGTGACAATGCAACCCTTAAGTGTGGCAGTAGCGAAGCCACAAACCACTTGCAATGCTGCCCATCTGTCAAGTTCATATTAGCTTCATGGATCTTACACTTCAGCCTTTAATCTAATTCCCAAGGTGTCTTGCCTGGTTGCATTGCAATTTATTTGAACCCTACAATTGTCTATGCCTCAGATTTAGGCCTACTGAATTATTTGTTCAACGCGGTCTGGATTTCTGCCACTCCAGCATTCAGGTTATCATTAGAGTACTTGATGTACCAGTGCATGATCCTCAAGAGAACTAACCAGGGTTTCCTTCTTCATATTATCATCTATAACGCCCTGAGCTTCCCATACAGCTTTAACAATGAACCAGAACTGGTTTGGGTCCTCATTTCCTAATCCTTTGAACAAAGGTAGCTTCATTGAATTTTCCATATTGAGCTATGGTGGAGGCAGACGTGGTACGGGTGAAGTTGCAAGCAGAGGTGGTGAAGTTGGAGGTGGAGTGGATGGAGGTGGTAGTCGTGGGAATCCCTGTCTTATTAACTGAATAACACTTTGTGGAGAAGTCTACGCTATCCCCTCTTCGTCACCTCGCAGATGTGAAATCAACAGACTATATTCAAGACCCTTTTTCCTTCATTCCTATAATTTTTTCCACTTCGCATAGCTCCAAACATCAAGGTATCTGCATAACCCGTTTTTTGTACAATAACATTTTAATCTAGGTATTCAAAGATTTCAAGTGCTTACCTCGCGGCCCTTTGTAAAAGTGTCGCTCCACCTCACTGTGCCTGACTAAGGTATCAACCGTGAATTCAGTCACAAATTCTCCTATGACGCGATCGAGCCAATGATCGACATCACAAATGATATTGTCCTCAAATGCTTCCAATTTTTGTACTAGCTCTAGGGTCCAAACAATAGGACCGTCAAGTCTCCACCTTCCTTGGCTATCTACTAGCTTTGCAATCCACTCATATATCTCAACTAGAAAGGAACAGAAGAATATCTCTTGGATCTCTATATATAAGTATCTTTCCAGCCACTGTTCCTTTGTCAATTACAAGTTTCTATTCTCCCGTGTCACGAATTCGTGGATCTTCCTATCCAACTAATTTCCGATCTCTTTCTTAGTTGGATTTCTGTGATATGACATCACACATCTCTTATGAACATTTTGGTCTTGGCAGCGAAACCATTTTTTGGCTTGTTGGGGCCTGACCCATGTTCAACGTTATTTAGCCAAACAAATCCCTACACTACTAGCCCTTTCGACATCGACCCGTGAAGCACAGACCGGGGGATTTTGGAACCAAGTTTCTGAACCCTAAGATGCTCGTGATGTCATTTTATTCCCTCTATTCCTACCTTCACGTAGGTCACTTAGTTCTAGGGCTCTGTCTACCTAACCCCTTATTCCTCCCTTCCATACCTTTATGAAAGGGTAAGACTAACCTTCGTGCAACCCTCACCTTTGATTCATATACTTTCACACTACTAAGGTAGTGTATTGCTCAGATTGTCAAGTTATCTTAAGAATCTTACTTATCTTATTAGATACTCATAGTTAGCACCGCATGAACAGATATTCTTATTTGCATTCAGTTATCCAACATAATTACATTCATTCATGCACCATATAAGAATTATAAAGGAAATTCATACATAAACTGACAAGATGCATTAATCAGAACAAAGACACAAAAATTGTAGAATACTTCTCTTTATTGATGTTTTCAAGTGATTGCAGACTCTATCTAGCCTACGCACACAACTACAGGGGTTTGTGCACTCAGCTGCGGATTTCTACCCTAAGCCTCTGCGCACTTAGTTGCAAAGCCTCTACCTATGCTACAACCCAAAATTTAGACTTCTTACTTCAGAGCTATGACTATCTTATTCATGATATTCCATTACTCTAAAACTACTTAGATATTAACTCTTTTTATACAATCCCATGGTCCACAGACCATGGGTAGATCTTTTACAGGCGACTTTTACTTTACAAAACTAAGGGTTGACAACCCTCTATGACTTATGACAGCTTCGTGTTCCGCGACCACAAAATTCAAAGTCTTTACAAGTTTATTACAAAATTTGACAAAAAAATGGGCTTTTAGCCCTAGAAATGTCCTTTGGGGGATCCCATTCCCAACAAACTGCTACAGGGCTTCTTGTAGTACTTCAGGAACCGCTACAGGGTTTCCTATAGTTTACTATAGGAAACACAGATTTACTACAAAATGTCCTAGTTCTCATCTAAAGGCATTTATAAGATTTCAAAGGTGTCTAAATGGTGGAAAAAGTTAGCAGAAGGTTGGAAAAGGATGTGGAAGACCTTTTCAAACTGAAAAATATTCAAGACCCCATCTTGAATAAGGGGAAGAAGGCAGGCTAATGGTCTCAAGAAACATTGTAATTTTTTCTATGCACAAACAATTTTGGAAAAATGAGTGAGAATGGAATGAAGGTTTCAAGGGAGAGGATATGAAAGAAATGGATCTAGAAGACAACAGAGTTCACTTGCAAAGAGGAAAGTTATGCTTTTGCTTGAAAGACTGTTAAACAATCATGAAAAGAACAACTACATTTTTGTGCTCGTCCTCGCAGAACTTACAGCCAAAAATATTAAGAGAAAGGACTGAGGAATGCACAAGAGAGAGGCCAATAGGGCCATGAATGAGGCACAATGAGGTCACTAAGTTGCTCAGAGGATGAGCAACACTTTCAGCAAGGGGGTATGATGGGCCTCTAAATTAAACACAAATTAAGGTCGATTCCTCTAAATTATACATAAATTAAGGCCCATCTGACCATTCTTCGGCACATTAAACCTCTATTTTTGTATTAGATAATGTATTTTTAACTTTAATATGTTCATTATGAAGGTTTATGGATAATTTCACATTTGTGCGTAATATTACTTATTTTTGTGGAATGTTGTAAGAATATTGGGCAGATTAGGAAGATTTGGAGAAGGAGATAATTTAGGGACTTTCGCCCTACTACATGAGGATCAATATTAAATAATAATTAAACAAGTTATTATGGAATTATGGCACAAATTGTGGAGCTCCAATGATTGAGAAAGTCTAGGAATGTGTTCCCTACCATTTGATGCAGATTCCTAGTATTGGGAACTAGATCCACTAATCAAGGGATTTTGGTGGGGAAAACTTCCTCCCTTCATAGGGAATGATTTCTAATCATTTTGTATAAATACCAGGTCGAATTTGCCTCTAGGGGTGGATTTTTATTAGTATTCTTGTGGAGAGAACTCATAGTTTTGCAACTCCACTTTCATTTCTTGTGGGGATGTAATTGTCTTGATGGAAATAATGAATATTGGTGTCATATTCAGATTCTAAATATTGGTCTCTTCCATAGGAATCTTAATTTCCTTAGGCTTTTCCATCCTAAGAGCCTCAGAGCCCTTTTCTATCATTTACTTTTCTCTTTTCACTTCTTATTCACATGCATCTCTTGTTCTTAACTTTTTTTTATTTCTACATCTAGTATTAATGATTTCTTGTTGTAAGATTTGGTTCAATGGTTGAAGTAAGTTATTTTGCAGGATCAAAAGAATCATTTCATCCTTGGAAAAACTTTGGAAGGTCATAGTAATCATTGAGTTACTTGGATTAGTTTGCTTATTCCCAAATCTACATTTCTAGAAGTCCTTTGTGGCAAATAATAATAAATTTATGATATTTTTTAGAGAATGCTAATGAGATTCAATCGAGTTGATTCCACTTGCATTAGATCAAAAAAAAATTCTATTTAATAAAAAAAATCACCCCATTTCATTTTCACTTGATTAGGTTAGGAATTTGATAGATTTACTAGCTCACTAGTTCTCAAATTTCTAGATTTTAGACTAATAATTTTCTGCTATTTTTTATCATGGGTTAGCAAAGGTATTTTTGAGTGATTACACTTAGAATGGAGACCTAAGGCATCCTATTCAGTAATAAAATTTGTTCCATCCTATTTGTATTCGATTTTCTTGGTCATTTAGTGAATTATAGTTTCATGTAGTAAATTTGTTGTTCCCTGTAGTACTCTTCCAACGTGTATACAATTACACATATTTGATAAAAAAGGATTGATTTTGATTCATTAGGGTTGAATCATGACCCCTAGGTTCTAAATAAATGATTAGGGAAGACTAAAGACGACTTAGGACTTGCCTCTTTACCCATGCAAAACATTTCAGTGATTTGGGATAATGGACAGATTTATGGATTGGATAATACAATGATGATTTTGTTGATTGCCACATCCAATGAACTTTGTTAATGGATATAAACTCTTTGAAATGTAATAGTTGAAATTTATTTCATGATATTTACTTTATTCAATTAGAATAGGTTTCTTTCCTTGTTCTTTATTTCTTGCAATAGGTTAATGTTTCCATTTCGAGCATTTCATTTTATGCAATTAGTTTAGGAATTGAATTCATTACATGCACTCCATTACATCATGATAGAAAAGGAATGACACATTGTATGTTTCACATATAGTGTCGATACCTCTTAAGTTTGTATGAACCCCGGGTTGATAATTAAATGTTTTAGCCTTGGGAGTTGCAACATTCTTGTTGCAATACCTTGGCACATCAAGTAACAGCCTAACAACTGGAAGGAGGTCCTAAGTTAGTAAAATGGCTAGTGAATAAGGATGCTCAACAAATAAATCCCCTCTACTTACTGGTACAAAAATGTCTTTTGGAAAGTGAGAATGAAGACATATTTAATGTTTTTAGGAGTAGAAGTTTGGGCTATTGTGATGATAGGGTATGAAGAACCAAAGCCTAAACAACTAGTGACAAGGATGCCAAATTGAATTTTATGGCTAATGAACAAGCTATGAATTCACTTTTGAGTGGTCTATGTGAGTCTGAATTTATCATAATGCATTGTGAGACAACTAAAGATATATGGGTTAAATTAGAAAATATTCATGAAGGAGATAAAAATGTAAAGATGGTAAAATTACAAATGTGTAGAACGTAGTTTGAGACCTTAAAAATGAATGAAGATGAATATATAGCTAAATTATTTTTAAGAGTTTATGAATTTGTAAATATCATGTTAGGTATAGGAGAAACAATCAAAGAAAGTGTAATAATACATAAAACATTGAGGTCATTACCTTCTAAATTCAATCATAAGGTTTCAGCTATAGAAGAAACAACAAACTTTGAGACTTTGAACAAAGATCAACTACATGGCTCTTTGACAACATATGATATGGGAATTTCTAAAGGGAAGGTATCCGATAGAGAGGAAAATTTCAAGGTAGACAAACCCATAGAAGAAAATGAGTGTTCATGAGCAGGTTCTGATGAAGAAGAAGCAAAATTTGTCGGAATGTTGAAGAAAGGCGCAGGTAAGTACAAAGGAAAAAATTCAGTAAGTGATTTAACTGTGGAAGAGAGGGACATTATGCGTCAAAATGTCCTTATAAAAAAGAGGAAAATCGACCTAAATGGAAAGAGAAGAGAAAGTCTAACAAAATGTAGAAAGAGAGAAAATTCAAAAGAAAAAAAATTATGCTCTAGAAGATAGCAGTGGATCTAAAAGTTCCAATGAATCCTCTAGTGAAGATGGAACCAGTGAATTGATATCGATGGCCTTGGAGAACTTGAAAAGGATTGCCAGGAATATGAGGAATAAGAGGAAGGTGATACCTTGAGGGGGAGTTAATCAGTGCCCTAGATGGAATATAAAGGCTTAAACTAAAGAATAGAAAGCATAAAGAGATACTATTGAAATATGTATAGGAAAAATCAAATTCAGAAGACATTATCAAGTTGAAAGTTGAACCTGAAGAAGCAAAGAAGGTGGAAGACATTTTAATGAAGCAAATAAAAGAGAAAATCCAGGAGTGTGAAAGGTTAGAGGAATAGGTGGTAAGTTTGAAGAAAAAGATAGAGAAGACTCAAATTGGACTAAATATGAATATTGAGCAGATAAAAGGGTCTGAAAAACTGGATGCGATATTAAATTCTCAGAGGTATCCACTCATAAATATTGGGTTAGGCTATGAAGGAGAATCTAGTTAATCCAAGATATAGGATAAAAGGAAAATCACCTTTGTAAAATCTACTAGGCGAGAGGATGACAACTCACATCAATTTGAGAACAAAAATTTGAGCAACAATTCAATATCAAAAGAGAAATTGCAAAGGAACATTGTCAGTAAAGTACATAAGGCAAAAGAAATGGAAAATCAAACAAAAACCTAACAAAAGCCAAACTTCTTCGGGAGACATGATTATCAAATGTCAAGATCGTTAGATTCTCAAACAACATCAACCACTAGGTAAATATATATTTTTTATGGATATTGTTACTGCTGTAGAAATTTTGGACATAAAGCCATAAATTGTAGATCTTATGTTAGAAAAATTGATTTGGGAAATTTTAAGATGAGAAAGAATGGATTCACAAACATTAGAACAAACGTGAATCTAGAAAAAAATGCATTTTCTCCTCTACTTGATATCACTGAATGTTTCTATTATCACAACTTTGGCACAAGTCATATGAATGTCAGCTTAAAGACAATAGATTAACATCTTCGAATATTTATAGAGCAATTGGATGCATCAATTGGATGCATGCAATGGAGAAATAAGGTAGAAGAAAAGAAGCCTCATAATGTTACCTAGTTTTGTATGCTTAAGAACAAAACAATACAAGGTACGTGGATAGTGGTTTCTCTAGACATATGATAGGAGATAAAGCAAGTTTGTTTCCCTTAATCAAAATAAAACTGGAAATGTCACATTCAATAATGATAAAGAAGGAAGAATTAGAGGAAAGGGTATAATCAGTATGAACAATGGAAGATGAAAGGCTCAAGATGTATTGTTTGTATATGGTCTAAAAAATAACTTGTTGAGCATAAGTCAGATGTGTGACAAAGTTTGTGATGTTCTCTTTAGAGATCAAGACTTTAAAATCATGTCAACATCTATAGGGAAGGTTCTGGCTAAAGGAGTTCGAAATGAGAATAATGTACATATATTGAAAGAAGCGAGTGAGGAATGGTACATTAGAAAACAAGATGAATCTTGGATATGGTATAGGTTATTGGGGAATCTCAACTTTGATCACATCATCAAGCTCAACAATAAGAGAGAATTTAGAGGTCTACCAACAATAAAGAAGCCTCAAAACACTATCTACAATTCATGTCAAATGAATAAAAAAACACGAACATCATTCAAAGTCAAAGATAAACTATCAAGTAGTAAGTCTTTGCAATTAGTTCATATGGATTTGTGTGGGCCTTCTAGAAAAGAAGCACCAGGAGGAGAACAATATTTTATGTTGGTAATCAATGAGTATTCAAGATTGAATTGGGTGGAATTTCTCATAAATAAGTCAGAAGCATTTGAGAAATTTAAAACGTTTAAGGCATTGGTAGAAAATCAAACATGTTGCAAGATAAAGTGCATAAGGTCAGACAAAGGAGGTGAATTTACATAAGATGAGTTTGCATACCTATGTAATGAATTTGGGTTAAATAAAAAATATACTATTATAGACACACTGCAACATAATGGATTTGTAGAGAGAAAAAATAGGTTTTCTCAACAAATAGCCAGAGCCATGATGCAAGAAAGAAACATTACTCAAACCTATTGGGAAGAAGTTGTGCATACAGTAATACATATTCTCAATAAGGCACATCTCATACCAAACTATGATAAGACACTATATGAACTTTGGCATGGGAAACCAACATCAATCAAGCATTTTAAAGTATTTGGGAGTGAATGTTATATAAAAAATAATGATGAAAAGCTAGGAAAGTTTGATTCTCGATTTGATGAAGGAATATTTTTTGGATATTCATTAAAACATAAAATATACAGATGTTATAATAAAAGATTTCATAAAATTGTGGAATTCATAGATTTAAATGTTGACGAATAGCTACCCAATAAGAAAAAGAGCACGGGTTTTATCAATCCTCCATATTATCATCATCATATCAATAAAGAGAATGAATTACAAGATCATGAATTAAAAGATAGAAAGACTTATTCAAAAGGATCCTCAAGACACACTCAATAGAATCATCCTGAAAATCAAATTATTGGAGATAAAATTGGAATATAAACAAGGATTCAACTAGCAGAAAAATATGAGCAAGTTCATATAGCTATGTTTTCACAGATAGAGCCAAAATTTTTTGAAGAGGAAAGTAAAGATAAAATTTGTATAGATGCTATGAATGAGGATTTAGACCAAATTGAGAAGAATGAGTCTTGGGAACCAACACCAAGACCTTTAAGAAAGAATTCCATTGGCACAAAATGGGTATTCAAAGATAAGACGAATGAATAAGGTCAAGTTGTTAGAAAAAATATAGACTAGTGTGTAAGGGTTACTCACAAGTGGAAGGTCTTGATCATGAAGAGACTTTTGCACCAGTCATGAGACTAGAGGCAATCAGGATGTTTTTTTCCTTTGCATGCTAAAATGATTTCAAGGTGTACCAAATGGATGTGAAACCTGCCTTCCTAAATGGTTATTTTGACGAAGAAGCCTATATGGCACAACCTAAAGGTTTTTCATTATTATATAATTCTAACTATGTATGCAGGTTAAAGAAAGCACTATATGGTATTATACAAGCACCATGGGTGTGGTAATCTAGACTAGACAAATACCTTCAAAAACAAGGTTTCGAGAGAGGAGGAGTTGGTAGTAATTTGTACATAAAGGTTGATGGATATGAATTACTGAAAATAGTTGTGTATGTAGATGATATTATGTTTGGTAGTAATAAATATCATCTAATAGAATGGTTTGCTGAAGAGATGAAGATTGAGTTCGAAATGTCAATGATTTGAGAACTTACCTTCTACCTAGGCCTCTAAATCCTACAAAATCCTGGAGGCATATTGATTTCTCAAGAGAAATACCTAAGATATATGTTGAAAAGGTTCCAAATGGAAGAATGTAAAATTGTCTCAACCCCCATGACTATTTGATGTAAACAATGTGTAGATGATGAATCGCCTAATGTTATCAAAATATTTACATATCTATGATAGGAAGTTTTTATACCTAACATCTTCTCGACCATATATAATGTTGGTAGTTGGATTAGTTGCAAGATATCAATCAACACCCAAAAAAAGTCATTTGTTAGCAAAAAAAAGGATATTCATGTAGTGGAAAGGGACTACAGGTTATGGACTATGGTATCCGAAAGGTAATGACTTTATATTGATAGCATACATAGATGTGGATTGGGCTAGTTGTGTGGATGACAAAAAAAGTACAAGCGGTGGTGCATTCTACCTAGGAGAGTCTTTGGTGGCATGGCTAAGAAGAAAACAAACATCAGTTTCTCTATCTACAACGAAAGTTGAATACATAGCAGTTGTAGCTTGTTGCACACAAGCGTTGTGGATGAAGCATACACTTCAGGATATGAAGGTAAATTTCAGTGAGCCTCTCTCTATCAAATGTGACAATACAAGTGCAATAAGCATTTCGAAAATCCTGTGCTTCATTCAAATACTAAACATATCCTTTTAAAGTACCACTTTCTCAGAGAACAAGTGGCTGAGAAAACAATGAAGATGGAGTACATAACCACAAGAGAACAAATAGTAGACATATTTACAAAGCCTCTTGCTAGAGAACCATTTCAATAGATGAGAAACAAGCTAGGGATAGTTCCTGTAGGTGTTCCTCGCTAATGTAACTTCAAAAGGAGTCTAAAACTTGAAATTGAATGCACCATCTAAGGGGGAGACTATAAGAGAAGGAAGAAACAAATAAGAGGAATATGAAGCATATGATTCTGTAAGGAATTTGAAGCTAATAATAAGCAACAAGAACAAAGGCATCATAATGTTGTGAGATCAAGTCATTTTCTTCATGAGAAAGTGACATCAATTAGGTAAACCATTCAAAATTTTAGTCTTTAATGCAAGGTTTTCTAGAAAAATATACACATGTATATGTCTTATATATAAGCATGTAAATAAATGGACAAATCATGTTAGGACCTTTAGAATTTTATCAAAAATCCTTCATTCTTTGATTTCTTATATGGAATACATTAATGTACATTATAACTGACAATTGATATATGAAATCCCGAGATCCATTCTAATGTATTTACATGAAAGCAAAAGAAAAGGATCAACATCAAGCGGGGGAACAAATTCTATTCTATTCAAATATATATACATACAACTAGAAGTAAAGAGACCTCTGTGGAAGTAAAATGACTATTAAGTACAAAGGACATCAAGTAATTAAGTTACGATGCTACATTCAAAGTTTGAGATATATTCAGACATGTATGCTACCGTCAAGCCAAGAGGAGTAGATTTTATTTATCTTTGTGGAAAGTTTCCAAGAAGTCTTCATATGTAGAATCATGAGATCGACATCTAAACCACAAAAGCAAAAGAAAAGGATTAACATCAAGCGAAGGATCAAATTCTATTCTATTCAAATATATATACATGCAACCAAAAGTAAAGAGTTCTCTATGGAAGTAAAATGACTCTTAAATCCAAAGGACATCAAGTAATTAAGTTACAATGCTACATTCAAAGTTTGAGATATATTCAAACATGTATGCTACCATCAAGCCAAGAGGAGCATATTTTATTTATCTTTGTGGAAAGTTTCCAAGAAGTTTTCATCATGTAGAATCATGAGATCGACATCTGAACCACACTATTTATCAGTTTCACATGAATAAAGCCAGCTCAATAAAATAACAAGAGCAAATTACTGCAAAATATCATTTTATGCATAGATCTCTATGTGATTGCAAAGAACAACTACTGAAGAAAATTGTGAAATTGCTTCTACAATTAGAAGGCCATGGGTGATTGAAACATTGTGCTTCACTCAATTGCATCACTAGGATTTATCCAAATCCTTCATCATCATTATTATGGCCATAAATATTTGGGTAATATTAATGTTATAGGATCAGAGCGAAATTATGGAGGAAAACGTTAAAAGCATCAAGATCTGATTTGAGGAAGACCAATTTCCTATATCTGAAAGAGTTAATGAAGAGTCAGTAATGTTACAAAAGAAGAAATGAAATTATATAAAGAGAGCATTCTCCATATCTATACAACATATAGAAAATAAACCTCATACATCTCATAGAAAACAAATGAACAAACATTTAAATCCATTACACTGTCAAATCTATTCTCTACAGTCATTCAGATGAAATTTATGGGCATTGAACTCTAAGAAAATCTCGAGAACAATAGATTTTTGAATAGGAGGCTACTAGTGCATGTCATTGAAAAGGGAATCACTAAGCATTGATCATTTTCCTGCACTAGAAATATTCAAAGAAAAAAAGGGGGGGGTTGCGAGATACATAAAAGTTCAAGAAGTCTTAAAAACTAAGCATAAAAGAAAAAAAATGGCATCCATAAAAGAGAACAAAGCACTGAAAATGATTTCTATATATCATGATAAGGTACAAATAGTGGCAAGGAAGGTAACACAAGGACAAAGAAGAGTAACGTTTAATTGCAATTATGAATGTAAAAATTTGACTGGAGTAGAAATGTCAGGGAAAGAAATACATCCCATACATAGTATTGAAAACTAATGGATTGGAGCACCGTTAAAATTATCTGAGACATCATGAAATATCCTAAGACACTGGAATAATAATGCACAATGGAATAATTATGTGCAGCAGAATAATAATGTACAATGTAATAATTATGTGCATCATTAATATATTACATGGCAACATTTCTATTGGAGAAGTTTTATTTGATTCCTTCAGCGTTAATTACCTTGGAGTATCATTAGTGGTTATTTTTGTTCAAATGGCATTATTATCATTATCAAACATTCGATGGAATTATCAAGGGTTCATTGACATTATTATTATCACTGTACAATAGCCTTATTGATGCACAATAGGTATTCAAGAATATATCTGCGCCAAGAAAGATGTAATATTTACTAATATAATTATCGTTGCTTAAATTATTATTATCATTGCATAAGAGGATTATTGCTGCATTTATTTGAGTATTATGGTCATGTAATAAAAAATTGTTCAATGGAGTATCATCCCTAGCATTAATGGAGTATTATGTTTTCACCATTATATACCAGCAAAAATATGTATTGGCATCCACTCCAGTGATTTCCAAGTGATAAATTATCAAGAACATTGTTTGGCACAACACTAATTCATGGTATTAACACAAACCAATTACAATATTAACACACAAACATTATAATATATCTAAGCATATGGTATTAGCGCAACATATGGTATTAAAGCAACATATATTCCAAGCATATTGTATTAACACACCATATGCATATTATAACAAAGCATTGAGTATTGGAACAAAATGATAAAGCATTGGAGCATTGATGGAGCATTGGCAGAAAGTGAGGAAGATTTGGAACAAAGCATTGGATCATTGGAACAAAGCGTTGGCACAAAGCATTGATGGCAGTGCTGATAAAAGGCATTGGAATGAAGTGTTAATGGCATGACAAAAGTGTGAGACCAAGAATTGATGAACCAAGCATGAGTTTGTAGTGAGGCATTGATAGAATCACACACAATATTTTTTAGGGTTTTGTGCCCTAGCACCCTCAAGACTGTAGTGTTGATATTGTGTTGGTAGAAGAATTTTGATAACACCGATTTGGTAGCATTAATACAAGGCAAGGTTGAGTTGATTCTACAATAAGTTAATATTTAATACAAATTTTGGTAGCATCATTGAGTTGATTCTACAAGGAGTTAATATTACAAACAAACTTTGGTAGCAACCTTGAGTAGGACTACAAGGAAACATTGAGCTAAAATTACAAGCAATGTGGTATTAATATTGCAAGCAGTGTTATAAAAAACATACACATATATATAAACAAGAAAGTGCAAGAAAATATATAATATCTCCATATGAAAAACCTTCACTACATCGCTACCTGGTGCAGTGTATAATGGAGCTATTGCACTCATATTATTTATTTATAATTAGTTGTTTCTCTTGCCAAAAGTCTATCACACTCATGTGTGTTCAATATTATAGAGAAATGAATTACCTATTAATTTATTTGAATGCATTGTATTATCTCTCTCTTGCCAAAGGTTATTGGAAGGCAAGAAACATATTATTTCTCTTAATTATTATTTGAAGCAATATTATTCATACAATGGACAACAGTGGCACCCCTATCGGAATTTGGAATTTCGACAAAATGTGTGCAACCTATTGACATATGGAATTTAGAATTTTGACTAAGTGGTATCATATTCACACAATTTAAATGGAGCATCTCAGGAAAGTAACAATATTGGTATTTTAATGGAGTAGCATTGACAAAAATACATGAAGCTTTGGCACATTTCAAGAAACATTGCCAGAATTAAATGATAAATGGATAAGCATTTAGGGTTTTGTATATTATTTTCAATAATGCACTATATTGTTTACAGGAAATTGGATACATCCATCACATGGTTATTAGCGTTTAGATATAGAGTAGTGTGGAGCAGAGTTGAAATTTCAATTGTCAGCGTGTTTTACATAGAAAACGTTGAAATTTCCACTGTCAATGCTTTCTGAAAAAGAAACAGTTTTGAAAGGGCATTGACAGTCGAATTATCAACACATTAGTGGTTTTGGCAGCTACAGGATTGACAACAATGGTATCAACTTATTACGACCATGATAATGCTAATTGGTATTCATGCAAGGAGTGTTTTCATTAATAAAGGAATGTATTAAAAGGAATAATGGAGTGTATGGTGAACAATGAAGAGAATCGTTGGGCCTTGTACCCTATCATTTGCATACCTTAACAAAATCCATGAATTACGGTTTATATCTTTAAAAAATTTACTTATTGAAGAAGATCTTATAAAATTATTTGCAACAATTTTCAATTGTGAACTTTGCAAGAGAAAAGATTTTTAGTTTTCCCCTGCCATTGATGTTAAAGGGGGAGGTCAAAGTGGAATTTATTTTTCTCTAAGGGAAGATAGAATCATAATGTTGTCATCAATTCCAAAGCAGGAGAATTTTGGTAATATTGGCATTGATTTCATTAACCACATTGGTGATAATTCATTTTGAATATTGAATGTTGGATTGGTGAGATGAATGTTAGAATCTTGGATTGGTGAGCATGAATGAAAAAGGCTGAAAGTGATGTGAAGTGAAAAAGATGAAAGTTAAATCTGAAGTGAAAAGGTTGAATGTGAAGGTTGAACATTGTTAAAAATGGGACATTACAAAAGCTGATCTCTCTCTCTCTCTCTCTCTCCTCTCTCTCTCTCTCTCTCTTACTCTATATATATATATATATATATATATATATATATATATATATATATATATATATATGTTTTACTGAAGAGAAAATGTAGACAATAAAAAATCTGATTTGTCTCTTGTCATCATTACTAATTAAGTTGTTTTAATTCAGCTCTATTTTATATTACAAAATATTTTTTCAAAATTGAAAGTGAAGACACAAGCTTGTGAGTAGTTTTTGGAAGTCCAAGAGACAATTCTTCATTTCATATTCTTGCAAATAATACAAAAAAAAAAATAATGGCTTGCTTATAAAGTATACAACATGGAATGGTAAAATAACTTTTAGAAGAGAAACCATTTGCATAAGAAAGTTGATGAGAAGTAAGAGAAGAGATATAAAGTGAAAAGGGGAAGCAATGCAATAGTATACTTGACAACATAACTGTAAATTAGGTAACCGACATTTGTGACATGATGTTGTGATTGAGAGATTTATGTCCCCTCTATGTTGTAGTTTTAAAAGGAACAAGTTGTAGCCTATTGAGGTAGGAGCCTCGTTTGGGTTGTAGCCTACAGAAATTTTTTGGGAGTTGAAGTTTCCTTTGAGGTAGGAGCCTCTTGTAGGTTGAAGCCTACAAAAATTTGATGTAATAAGGAGTAGCATCTTTCCTTCACATCACATTCAGCTTGAAATTTGTGGTTTTCTCCCTTCAGGGTTTCCACTTACATATGATGTCTTCATATGTTTATTCTTGAATGTTGTGTGAATGTTTTTGAATTCTTGATAAATAAATCTACAAAGTTCTCTCTTTGACACCTACAAAATGAATTCAATAATAACTGAGCATGAACATAAACCATTAGCTACATAAGAAGAAAATTAAGTTGAGAAAAAAGTAAATAATTTTGAATTATTGATTCCCCCCCCAAGTAATTCCAAATCATAAATATCAATTACATGCTTTGTGAAGTGTGAAACATGTCTTTTAGCGGGAAGGTAAGTAACAAAAAGCATTTGATACATTGAAAGATAAAATCAGTACAACCCCAATTCTAGCACTTCTAGATCTTAAGAAGCCATTTGAGATACAAACGAATGCAAGTGATTATGCCATGGGAGAAATTTTGATGCAGCCTGGTAAGCCTATTTTTTTATCATTCTGAAAGCTTTACCAATGCAATAATCAACTATCAAACTTATGATAAAGAGTTGTATGCTTTGGTACAAAGCATGAAGAAATGGTAGCACTATTTGATGGGTAAAGAAACAATTATTCATACTGACCATACACCTTTGCAATATTTATAATCACAAACCAAGCTACAACAAGCTAGACATTTAAGGTCGATGGGATTCCTACAAGAATTTGATTTGGTAATCGAGTACAAGAAAGGTATATATAGAAAGTTTTTGATATGTTATCTAGGCCTATTGTTAATGCATTTTTCATTCTTAAGCATAACTCAATCATGCATGAAATTTATATTGAACAATATGCTAAAGATGAAGATTTTAAAGATGTTTATGCAACTTTGATTCAAGGAAATCATGTTGAAGAATTGGATTATCGTGCTCATAAAAAGATGTTGTATCATATTGGCAAGTTATGTGTTCCAGAGGATGAAAGAGTCAATCTCATAAGGGAATCCCACACTTCTCTTATTGTTGGTCACTTTGGTGTAGGCAAAACAATTGCACAAATTCAGAGGTATTGTTATTGGCCTTGTGCGAATGAAAGTTTTTCAAGATATGTAAGAGGATGTTCAATGCGTGCTACTAGAAATCCTAGCAATAGGAAATTGGGTTTGTGCACTCCACTTCCTATTCCTCCTCATCCTTAGGAAATTATTTCTATGGATTTTGTATGGGGCTACCAATGTTTATAAAAGGTCATGATTATCTATATATTGTTGTGGATCATTTCAAAATAATGTGTTTGTTTATGCCATGTAAGAAAAATGTTACACGTGAACAAACCATAAATATGTTCTTCCAAAATCTATGGGTTCACTTTGGGTTGCCCACTTCTATTATTTCTTATCAATATTATTGATTTTTCGAGAAGTTTTTATCAAGTTTATGGGAACTCGTGGACACCAAGTTAAATAAGAGCACGTCATTTCATCCACAAACCGATGGGCAGACAAAAGTGGTAAATAGAACATTAGTTCATCTCCTTCGTGGATATTTTGGTAAGCATCCTAAACTTTGGGATGAGCATTTTCATTACATCCAGCATGCCTACAATATTTCCAAGCACTTGTCTATGCAAGTATCTCCATTTGAAACTTCTTTTGGTTATTTTCCAAAGTCTCCTTTGGATTTTATCTTTGGTAAAGATATTGTAGTAGATGGACATAGTGATGTGGAAAAGTATAAGAATTTCATTGAACAAATTCACCTAGTGCATCAAAGAGTATAATATTAGCTTAAGAAAAGAAAAGCAAAGTAAAAATCAAGGCATGAAAAGCATAGAGTTGATCATGATTTCCAAGTGGGAGATCAAGTTTGGTTGTATATCAACAAGGAAGGACTTCAAGGTGAAGGTAAAAATCTCAAGCCAATCAGATAAGGTCCTTTAAAATTTTTGGAAAAGACTGGTAACAATGCTTTTCCATTAGATTTTCCACCTTACATGCAAATTTATTTTGTTGTGAATGTGGAAAACTCGAGATTATATGAGCCTCCAATGATTGTTGATCATGAAAAGAATGTTCAGATTCCACCTATTGAAGAATTTTCTCCTGAATATTTAGATGAGTTGCAGGTGTTGAAAAATGGCAACAAGAAATTGCTAAAAATAGTAGTTTGGGCATCAATGCTGGATTGGGCAAAAGGGAATGAAAAATGGAAGTGCTAAAAATAGAAGTTCTATTTTTAGCAGTTCAAGTTGGATTCCTATTTTTATACAGTCCCTACTCTAAAATAGGAAGTAACATTCAATTTTGGTCTTACCAACAGTTTGAATATTAATTAATTAATTCTTCATGAGTTAATTAGTTAAAGAAAATCAAACTTGAAGTCTTTGTGAGAACATGAAATAATTTCTCCATTGATTGGGGAATGTGTCCTTGATTTGCTCCACTGGCTGAGGAATTAAGGATGAGTTCTATATTGAGAGGATCAGTTGACTTAGACTAACTTAGTCAAGTTCAGTCAGATTAATTTAACAAGTTATTAAATTAATGAGATACAATTTGTTGATGCTTGCATGCATGTGACAATTGTTATTTTCAGATAACTGAGTATTCTCTCATGGATAACTGATGCATGTCAGTTCTGTCAGAGACCTAGTCGAGATCAGAGAAGGGACAATGTACTATCAGTTGGATGAATATTTTTCCTATAAAGGAAGCTCATCCATGATGAGGATTTATCTCCTTCAGGTTTGTGCAGTTATTTCATAATTCAGTGTTTTGTGTGAGGTGAGAATCACACAGGTTGTAGTTGGAGGACCTAGGAAAAACTGTGCATAGAAATAGGAGGCTTGGAGGGCAGAGGAGAAGGTTTGTGAGAAGCCTTTGACTATCTATGAGCAACAGAGGGATTGTATTGAGAGCTAGATATCTTCCGAGCTAAGGCTTTGTGTAATCCGGACATATTTCCACTTGTATGATAATACAGAGATGGGGTTTTAGGCAGGCGATTTCCGCAGGTAAATTCTTCTGTGTTATGTGTGTTTGATTTCTCCATATCAGTTATATGTGTTCTTATTGATGTTGCTCATGGTTGATTAAGTTGTCGCTAAATTGTTTGTAGAAGTAGATTAAGTGTTTTGCTTTAGTACATTGCATTACCAGGTGATCTACAGGTGGGAAATTTCTACATGGTATTAGAACTAGCTGATCTATAGAAAAATTTCTACATGGTATCAGAGCATAGGTGATCAAGGAGAGAACAATACACTGAGAGGAGATTTCAAAGTTTTGAGTTTTGCGCTGAGAGTTTGCAGATAAGATCTGAAAATTTATGTACATAATTTTCAGAAATAAATAGCATATTTGGATTCCTTGCGGAAAAATACCCCAAAAAAAATTGGCTAAATCAGAGTTCGGATGAGGGAGATATCGCTGATTTAAAATCAGCTCTTTTTCTAAAAAATTTCGTGACAGTGGGAAAGTGGAAATAGATAGGTGTGCTAGCCAAGAACCTGTATGCACTTGAGGTAGAAGATGCATGCAAAGCCTTGAGGAGCAAGGCAAAGGTTAGAGACTTGGTGGTTGAGAGGGAGAGTATATTACCTCTCAACATGCAGCGCCAGAAGAAGTCTTAGACGATTGAGGAGGAGCCACGATTGGTGCAACAGTTTCAGGAGGTTGTGGAGTAGCCAAAACTAGAGAAGCTGAGAGGAGATCAAGTAGAGAAATCTACTCATGTAGAGACCTCCAGTAGGGGGAAACTTAAGCCAGGTGGCAAAGGGATCACATGTAGCCATACCTCCAAGTAAGAGGTGGGGCGATGTGAAGTGATTGTCCCAAGGAGGAGGGGCAGGATCATTGAGGTACCCAATCTCTTTAATTCAACTTTGCTATGAGAGATCTGATGAGGAGTAGAAGAATTGATTGATTGGGTAGAGACAGATGCGGATGGAGCGATAGAGAGAGCTACAATGCAGGGAATCCCACAACAATGCAAAGCATGCAGGCTGCAACAATGCGAGAGGCACAAGTGTGTTGCACAATGCAGGGTAGCACAGAGAAGGGTGCAACGATGTGAGATGCATGGAGATGTTGCATTAGCACAGAGGTCAGAGAGGGAGCACTTGTCAGCAGCAGGTAGAGCTTCAGCATCAGAGTATGTTTCTAGCCCAACAGAGAGGTCAATTGGGAGTTTTTTTTTGTTCCAAGAGTTGCTAGAACAACCACACTTGGTAGATGTGTTGCATGCAGAACATTTCGAAGGTACAGGATCGGGTTCAGAGGAATCCTTTCTTGTTGAGAGGGAGTGTTGAAAAATTGCAACAAGAAATTTCTAAAAATAGAAGTGCTAAAAACAGCACTGCTAAAAATAGTAGTTTGGGCATTAGTGCTGGATTATGTAACAAGGAATGAAAAATGGAAGTGCTAAAAATAGAAGTTCTATTTTTAGTAGTTCAAGTTGGATTTCTATTTTCAGATAGTCCCTGGTCTAAAATAGGAAGTAAAATTCGATTTTGGTCTTACCAGTAGTTTGAATATTAATTAATTAATTCTCAATGAGTTAATTAGTAAAGGAAAATCAAACTTGAAGTCTTTGTGAGAACATGCAATAATTTCTCCACTGATTGGGGAATGTGTCCTTAATTTTCTCCATTGGCTGAGGAATTAAGGATGAGTTCTATATTGAGAGGATCAATTGACTTAGTTTAACTTAGTCAAGTTCAGTTAGATTAATTTAACAAGTTGTTAAATTAATGAGATACAGTTCCTTGATGCTTGCATGCATGTGACAACTATTATTTTCAGATAATTGAGTATTCTCTCATGGATAACTGATGCATGTTAGTTCTGTCAGAGACCCAGTTGAGATCAGAGAAGGGATAGTGTACTATCATTTGGATGAATATTTTTCCTATAAAGGAAGCTCATCCATGATGAGGATTTATCTCCTTCAGGTTTGTGCAGTTATTTCAGAGGTCAATGTTGTATGTGAGGTGAGAATCACACAAGCTACAGCTGGAGGACCCAGGAAAAACTGTGCATAGAAATAGGAGGCTTGGAGGGTAGAGGAGAACGTTTTTGAGAAGCCTTTGACTATCTATGAGCAGCAGAGGGATTGTACTAAGAGCTGGATAGTTTCCGAGCTAAGGCTTTGTGTAATCCAGACATATTTCCAATTGTATGATAATACAGAGATGGGGTTTTAGGCAGGTGCTTTCCCTGGGTAAATTCTTCTGTTTTATGTGTGTTTGATTTCTCCATATTAGTTATATGTGTTCTTATTGATGTTGCTGATGGTTGATTAAGCTTCTGCTAAATTGTTTGTATAAGTAGATTAAGTGTTTTTCTTTAGTACATTGCATTACCAGGTGATCTACAGGTGGGAGATTTCTACATGGTATCAGAGCTAGCTGATCTGTAGAAAAATTTCTACATGGTATTAGAGCTAGTTGATTTGTAGAAAAATTCTACAAAATTCTACAACAGGAAGACAAAATTCTTGGTAGGAGAATCAGAACTTCACACAGAGGTAATGTGGAGTATCTTCAAGTGGGGCTCAAAGGTACCAATCCAAGTAAAGCAAGGTGAATTAATATCGGGAAAGTGAGGGAGTTGTACCCTTGTTGAGTAAAAACTAGACTCTTGGTGGTCCAAAAGCTTCTAGTGGGGAGGAATAATCTAGGAGATAAAAAATATGCTCAAAAATAAAATTACTCGAAATCACTTGAAACTAGTTCCAAACCATAGATCTTGTTGTTATGATTCCAATGATGCTTGAATCACCTCAATCCAACACTATATATCAAAATTAGTGTTGGATACTTATACCAATAAGTTTCATATTTCATGATGGGCAAATTTAAATGCCAAATATGCTATGCTTTGCTGATTCAAAGATCCCATATTTCCAAGGAAAGGAAAGGTGTGTACATGCCTTCATGTCTATTAAATTTTGATGGATGGTCCAAAAGTCTAATCTGGATCATGCCATGTTTCAATTTTTCTGTTGTAGAATAGAGAAAGAAATCTGTCCAAACTGTTTAATCTTGGCAGATCAGTAGTTAGGCAGAGAAACTAAGGTTCCCAACTGCTTAATCTGGGGCCTTGGAAGAAATAAGGGCAATACTAGATAGGAAAACAAAGGAAAAAGCCAATCGAAAATAAAAGGCACATAAAGGGTCTGCAAGTCCAAGTGCACCCTCCGAGAAGAAACAAAAAATGCTAGGCAAAATAGTTGGGTAGGTAGATGGGGTTGCAGAAGTGGTGTTCCTTCCAAGCTGAATTTTGCTAATCAAATACAAGGAAAACAACATAATGAAGCATGTATAACTTCCATTTTTTCCTGATTCATCAATCATTACTAACCTCCCTTCACAAGGTGTGTTTATAAGAGAGATTCAAGGTTTTATGTTGGTCCTTATGGCCTTTAAAAGCCACATTTCTTGTGCAAAGTTCTTTTCATTTTGATCTACTCTTTAAACTAAGTTGTTTTCAAGAAAAACTTAGTAATATCACTCTTCATTCACCTTCTCCCTCCATATTAACCTCTAACCTTTATTATCTAGCTCCCTATGTTTCCCTTTCCCTACTATTATAACACCATGGTGTATAAACCCTAAGCATTCTATAAATATCCCCTCCTTGGCACTATAGCCATATGTTTCACTACTAAGGGAATTGAATTAACACCTGGTTAGCTCAAGAACCCAAGCCTTACCTTTTTGTCTCCATCAAAAACTCATTCTACCTAGCCAACCCTTCATTTTGCCCTAAAAACCTTGGAAAAACCCTTTGCACTCCTTTAACCCACCCAAAAGGCAAAATTACCCTGAAAACCCATTTTGATTGCCTTATCCTAAGTTTGGGGGCCTTTGTGAGCTTTATATGCGAAAAAAACCATTTATCCAAAGTTCCGAGGCATATGCGACTTTGCAAAAGAAATTGCATCAAAAACCCATTTTTCTAAAGTTTCGGAGCTTTATCGACTGTTGTAAAAATACATTACAAACCATTGAAAATTCATTAAAATTTCCTAAGGGTCCCGCCGGGCGCAAATACCATGGAATATATTATTTTAATCCCCGCCCGATGACTGTATCACCCGTGCAAGTCAATGGTCCGTCGACCGTCCGATCGAGGCCTTTTCATCCGACGGTTGACGTGGATATCGGACCGGCCCCGACGTCCGGACGATATCATCCGATATCTGTTAGACGCTGACGTCAAGCCGGGTCCACGCGTCGCCCCCAAATTGCATCGGAGCCCCCTCTGACAGACTCCTTTCCGTAGCAGAGGCTGCTCGATATTGCGCCACCTGTCTGACTGTGTCAGCGCCCCCTCACTGCCTGTGTCAGCGCCACGACCGCGCGCCCTCTCCACCATTGCTCCACCTGTCTGCCACCTCACCACCCCCGTGGGCCAGTCATAGGTCACCACGTCACCTGATGACGTCATGCTGACATCATCCAACCCGGACCCACCGGGTGACGTCATGCTGACGTCATCCAAAAAAGGCGCGAATGACCCAAAAAAGCCATATTTTGCCGAAATTCGCGTTCTTTTCGCACTTTTGGAAAACACTATTGTTTCACTCTCTGCATGCATTTTACGACCATTTTTCACCAACTTCCTCAGAATCGACCAGGAGACCTCTGCGCGCCTACCCACCTGCATTGGTGACCCGACCCATCGATTTACCAGGTATTTCTCCATTCGAGTCCTCTCCAAACCTAGTTTTTCTCTGTAATAACAAAAACTCACTTAGAGGACAGAAAACGCATAATTCACCAGAAGATTACCTGCACCCAGCTCCCTCTTGAAAAGTTAACGGTCGAAATTCATCAGCCGAGCCCATTTGGACTAAAATTTCAGTGAAAAACCTACATTTTCGTTCACGCAGTCGTGAACTAAAACCCAGAACCTGCACTCAATTGTTGAGAAAGGTCTGTTAAAGACTAATATTTTCCCTCTCAAGGGACTAAAACAGTATTTCAATTACTGTAGACTTTCCCTATTACCCTTCATTTCTCAATTTGCCTCTTCACTCAGGCAGTGCTCTTCCGGCCTAAGAAGCAGCAATCCATTTGCAAAACACAATCTAAGTAACCATGGAGACTCCAGTTGCACCAGTTGCCCTCAATGTTGCTCCCTTAAATGCCCCTCAGAGAGAATTGGAGTGGCAGGATTTGGCAGACTTGGACTACCAAATCTCAAAAGACTCCTCATCAAAAAGCAAGTTCCACCTCCACCTGCTGAATGAGCTTAAGGACAAACATGAGGATGGGACAGACATACTAGGCATTTGGGATTCCTTCCTCCCAATTTTCAGGCTCCCTCAGGTCAACCAATTCCCTGACCTGATTCATCTGTGTGCTTCTATGACCCCATGCAAAGAGCTGTGCTTGACCCTTCAGGCTCAGTGGTATTCTACATGACCCCTGAGGCCATTAAAGAGATGCTGCAGTTCAAGACCCAGAAGAAATTGGTCCCCTTGTCTCTATTGGATTTGATCAACCAAGGAGCTAAGATGCTAACAGATGCACAAATCATAAAGCTCAACCAATTGTTCATTAAAAACTCTGACACTGTGCTGTACCCTCCTATTTTTGATGGCTACCTAAATCAACTGGGTGTAGATCTTGCAGACATGATCAGTTCCATCTTGGGGTACAAATCAGTTGAATTCATTGATGAAACTGTGCTAGTGATGATGACTATGTTTTCCCCTGGCAAGAGTCTAATTTATTATGATTATGCCACATACATATCAGATAAGATGCATGAGCAGTTCTTGAACCTGTCAAGAGAGAAGGTGTTTAGATACACCTCCTACATCTACCACCTCATTCTATATTATCAACATGAGAAGTTCTCCTTCATTGTTAAGAGAACAGATGCACAAGGCAATCCAAGGTTAGTAGTGTACTGGACCTCAGTGTTTCATAGCAGAACCTACTCTCCATATACCTACTATGAATTCATAGATCTCTTCATCCACCCAGCCATGTCTCTATTCCTAAGCTCGCCTCCTCCAAGACTGACTGATGAGATGTAGAAAATCCTGCAGTTATCTAAGGTGTACATCATAGGGGATTGGTACTTTTACCAAAACTACACCGTAAGCAGAATATATGGGTGTGAGTTACCCCCATACAGATTGCCCAAGTATGTGCCCATGAGACTATTTTCCCTTGAATATTTCAGGCAATTTGGGAATGTTGATATGGTACACTTTGCAGGCAAGGGCAAGAAGGCACAACTAAAGGTGAAAAATCAATTGGGCCACCTTATCTTGAACAAAAGGGAAGGCTGGAAAGAAGCTGATAGAAAGCTATAATGCCTTGGCCTGAAGACCGGCTTCCTTTTGAAACCCTATGACCCTAATCATTCCATATCATTCAGAAGGCTCAAATATAAGCTCTCTAGCTATGATCATGTGAGTTTGCCCCACATTGAAAAATTTGCCAACCAACCAAAATGGAAAAGGGGCACACTGGAGGAACCGATCACACAAGAAGAACTAAATGAAAGAGCTAGAAGGCATCTTCTGAAATTGGTTGACTTGGAATCTCCTCCACAGGTATTTTCTCTGCCAAAGCCTCAAGCAGGAGCAGCTGCCTCATCATCTACAGCACATCAAGAGGCAGTCCAAACCACAAGCCAAGCTCAGAGCAAAGGCAAGGAAAAGGACATGGAAGAGCAACAGGTACAGCAGGGACAGGTTCAGCCACCCCAACAGGTACAGCAGCAAAAAGAGCAACAGGTATAGGGGGAACAGACAGCAGAGGCCCTAATGGCCACACAGCAGCAACCAACACAAATGGTACCCCCTAGGCAAGATTCAAGAATTGATTCTTCCGTCCTCCAAACCCTTCAAAGGGAGGACGTGAACAGAAAAAGAGACAGAGAAAATCCCCTTAGTGCATCACCAACTCAAGGGGAGAAGAGGCAAAGACTAAATCCTTTCTCTGAAGAGGAAATGCCAATGGGGAAAACTTCAGGTAAAGGCCTGCCTAGCATGGAGGCCTCAGCCAGCTCCTTCCAACAAGAGCAAGACAGGGCAGTAGTAGGAGAAGTTAGCTCCTCAGGACAAAGGAGGGAAGGTGAGAAAAGCATTAAGCAGCAATTTAAGGACATCAAAAGCAGAAATGAACCATTAAAGCTGCAA
>APFE030047710.1:0-19500 GCA_000404065.3 Pinus taeda
GCCATCCTCGGCATGCCATCCTCGGTCATTTACACAGTTTCAATGGCAAATGAAAGATTCCTAAGAAGCACGATGAGCATGCTTTGTGAATGGCCTTGACCTTGTTCTCCTCTGTTTCTATTTCTTAGTGCAGTTTACGAATATCTACAGAATAGTTATGCCAATTGAGTCATTTTTAGTCCTCTGTGTGTTGGCCTATGTTCACATAAGTGTTGAGGATGCTCACATGTGAGGTATTAGGTGGTTTTCCATCCTTGCCCATCCCATTCCATCCTCAGCGTGCCATCCTTGGTCATCCCATGCCATCCTCGGCGAATGGCTTCGCCTAGCAACCAGCCCCGAGTAGAAAGACAAAGGGAAAATGGAATATAGCAGCAATGACCCCAAACAAACCCTCGAAACCCTCGAAGCCATATTGGACTCTGGTTTATGTTCTTATTGCCATATTTAGCTTTTTTCCTACTCTACTTGATAATGAGTGCTCTCAAAAACTTATTATGAGATAAGACTGTATGGTCATTTGATTTTTGTATTTAGCCTTTTTCCTATACCTTTGGCCATTATTTGTTGTCTATTGTTCATATCAAGTGTTTCCACTTTTGCAATGTTTATTTCATTTATTGGTCTGTAATAGTATTATGAATTAGAAGATTGGTTTTCTCGTTCATCGAATAGAAACAAATCATTATGAGGCTTTGCTAGCATATTCCTCCTATTAATGAGAAATTTTCTTCTTCCTAGGCAATTTTTGGTCAATTTAGAATTATTTAATTTTTGGTTTTGTCTCTTGCATAGAGTCTCTATGCTTGCTCGCAACTTTGAATCTACCCTATTGAATCTGAAAAATGACTGAAATAATAATCCTGACACCCTTAGAATCCTATAATACAAATTTCATTATTTTTTTCCTTCTTCTAAATAGATGTCAAATATTTTAAAGATAATTGGGGAAGGGAAAATAACAGTTAGAGATCGCATGGCGATTTGGCATCTCATTTCTCAAATGAAGGATGCCTTTGTTGGTACTAATTCTAGGCCAGCAATTCCCTCTCCTCTTGGCATCAAGGATAGAGCACAGGCTCTGTCTGTCAACAGATAAAATGTGTTCAGGTTCTATGATGTTAACAAGCCTTCAGAATTGTCTCTGTATATACAATTTTTGTTTGTTTGTTTGTCCCCTTCTCTATTATTTTACAGGAAAAAAAATTTCACGATGATGGGATGCCATAGCTGGGCTTCATGCCCTGGCTATCTTGATGTATAGTTCTATATATACATGATTAAATGATACGAGTTTTACTTAACTTTTGCAGTTTGTAGGCACCGCAATTGAAATTTTTGTGTCCTGTTTATTTTTGGGGATGAGAAGATCATAAATGATGCCAATTTTACTTAACTGTTGGAGTTTGTAGCCACCTCAATTGAAATTTTTGTGTCCTGTTTTTTTGGGGGTTGAGAAGATGATTAAATGATGTCAGTTTTACTCAACTATTGCAGTTTGTAGCCACCTCAATTGAAATTTTTGTGTCCTGTTTTTTGTGGGGTTGAGAAGAGATTTGGGTTTAGGTATGGTTATTGGTCAGAAATGCATAGGAGGATGATTAAACTTCATTTTCTTAAGGATTTAGGTTATTCTCATATTTACAGCGATTATATTGGATGTGACTCTTTGGTCATGTGGTGGTGAAGATCTAGACATGGGGTGTGTATCTATATTAGTGATCTATGTTTGGACCTGGAACCTGAATTTGAATTTGAAGGTTTTCATATTAGTGATCTAGGACCTAGAAGCTAAATTTGAATTCGAAGTTTTTCATATGGAAAAAAATATAGAGATGGGGTGTTGTTATTTTAGTGATCTATGTTTGGACATGGAACTAGAATTTTGAATATCTGAATTTAAATTTGAAGGATTTTTCCTGCTCTACTTAATAATGAGTGCTCCCAAAAACTTATTATGGGATAAGACTATCTGGTCATTTCATTTCTGTATTTAGCCTTTTTCATATGCAACTTCATAAAGTGCTCTCAATTTCTCAAGTGTCCCCTCAATGAATAAAATTATCAGTGGCTTTTTGAAATTTAATAAAACTTATTATGAGGTAGATTGCCTCCTCATTTGAGACTGTTTAGTCATTTGATTTTCGTATTTAGCAATTTTCCTAAGCCTTTGGCCATTATCTCTTGTCCAGAGTTGGAATGGAATGTTATTATTGAATTTCTTATGATATCAATAGACCAATGATTATTTGTTATGAATCTTGGTTACTATGACTGATGGGATTTTACCAAGGTCTATTTCAGTGCAACATGGTCTATCAGTTATCAATAATCTTGAAATGCTTAACTGAGATTTACCCAAACAATAGTTATCCTCTTGAAGGCTCTATCCTCTTCAATGAGCCTTTAAGGAGATGGGGATCGGTTCTAACCTATTGACCCTGTCAACTTGGCCCAGAAATTAACACTAGTTATCTCACAGAATTACTCATGGATTCATCTATCATTAATTTCCTTTTCTCTTTTAGCTACAACCACTGAAATAATAGTTTTCAGTTCGAGTTTAATAGAAGCCATAAATAGTTTTGCTAATCTGCAGCAACTTAATTGAGTTCTAGAAAATTTATTTCAACACAACCATAGTTACACAGTTTAACCCAGCCGCTTCAAGTATAACTAATTAACCAGCAATGAAGGAAACTATTTTTCAATACCTATCTGTTTCCTTCCTTTATTCCTCTAAGCTAGCCACACAAATTTCACAGAATAACTTATAGAAATAGTTTTATCATAATTAATATTTTACAGAAAGACATATTCCATTGAAAATTTCTTTTCAACACACAATTAGGTTGCCATAAGAAATCACTACTAGGTTGTAAGCCAAAATGTTTCTGTGACAAGAAAAAGATACAATCTATTGTTGTCAGCCAAAAAATTTCTATGGCAAGAAAAAGTTACAATCTAGTCTTGTAGGCCAAAATGTTTCTGTTCCAAGAAAAAGATACAATCCACCCAAAATCCACATCATAATGTGGTTAGAACCAAAAAGATATGACACTCCTATTCTTTATGGCCCTAAGAATCTTGAGTGCCAAAACTCCCCGAGTTACCTTCTTGAGCCAGATAGGTTGGCGTACGAGTCAAGGGCTAATTAGGAAATGGTTGATTGTTGCCATATGATTGATTCCAATTTGCAGCTTCCAACCATGAAGGTACTGAGTACCCATATCTCACATTTGCACTACTGACCCCTGCATTAAGTGGAGGTGTGTAATGAGCATACAAAGAATTGACACAAACTTTGGTAGGAACAAGGCAAGTGGGTAAACCGTCAGTTTGATAGTGGGGCACTTGAATGTTTATGAGATCTTGGAATAATTGTATAATATCTGCAATGGAGTCCAATGAATTTGAAATAATCATGATTTCATCAGCTATTCTTGTATCATTAATCATCCCTTGTTCCTTTTCAAGCATTTGTTGTGCCTTTTGTTTTTTCTTTTCCTGTCTTGCCATTTGCTTTTGTTGGTCCTTAACTTGCCTTGCTTTATCTCTTTCAATCCTTTCATTTGCTCGACATTGTGCTGCAACAATCCTTGATGCCTTCTTCTCCTTGACTAGATCATTCTTCTTTTGTTTTAATTATTGCATTTCAAATTTCTTTTTTTCATACTCAACTAACAGGTTTATATAGTCCTCTGAGGTGAGTAACTGTGAGCTTCAGCCCAAACGAAGACTACCCAGTGCACCTTTCTTTTTTTTCATTGATACTCTCTCTACTGGTAGCTTTAGGAACCGTCCAAGTGTCTTCTCCACCCCTCCCACCCGCATGTAATTGTTTGGTACTTCCCTTCCAGTATCTGTTGGAACTAATTAAACTATATCATTATCTTCATTTGATGCCTCATTATGTCCTTCATCTTCTTCCATTGATCTATTGTCCATAAAAAAATGAACAATTTCATTGTTCAATTCTGCTAGTTGTGAGGGCATGTTCATGCTTTCTTCATTGGTTGCTGAGAAACTATGTGCATTCATATTGATCATTGCTTCTGCTAGCCATGAAGGTGGGGTTACTTGGCTTGGCAATGTCAATTGGTCATTGTCAACTGCATATTCAACAATATCATTACAATATCAGCAACAGGAATTTCATGTTCTTGAGTTGGTGGAACGATCTCCATGTTACTACGAATTTGTTCATTGCTATATTGTGTTTCACATATAGTTTCATCATCTTCAGCATATAAGTGTCCTTGAGATAGGAAAACCATATTACCAGCTGCAACAACATCATCTTGGTCATCTACTTCTTGCACTTCAAAATCTGTTTGGGCATTCCTTTCTTCCTGACCATCCACATGAAATGCTTGGCTACAACCAGTATCATGCATAAGAGCATCATAGTTCAGTGGCCAGATTCCTGTCCTCGTAAAGCCAACCTTGATATTTGATGGTGTCAAAGCCCTGTTAAAAGCTTTACCTGCAAGCTCTGCTAGCTCAAACCTTTTCACCTCAACCCCTAGATTCTTTGTCATCCATGCAACGCGCTCCGACCTGAAATAGTTCTTGAAAGGGCCAAACACACTAACATCAAGGGGTTGTAGTCTGTGAGTGGTATGAGTGGTCAATGTCAACAGGTCGATGCCTAAATTGTTTGCTTCCTCGATGTTTTATACAACCATGTGGCTCCCATGGCTATCTAATATTTAAAGGTGTTTGTTATTAGGCGAGACGCCACCTGGTACCAATGTAGAAAACTGAAAAAGCCAACTTAGAAACAGTTCTTTAGTCATCCATGCATGGGGATGTGCATCCATGCATGCACCTAGTTCACAGTTCTATATATATTTTTTCAGTTGATTTTTACCATTGAATAGATAAAATCCTGGGATTGATTGTACCAATTGCATTGACACAACATAAAATAGTTATCCACTCCCTACTCTTGGGAAAAAGCTTTGGCACATTTTGGCTCCCTCTCTTGGCAATTACCTACATGCCACAATTCCTCCCTGCCTATAAACCTGTTTCATCACAGTTCCATATATGGTCTGCTCCATAAGAATGTTTATCGTAAGCACTAGAAAGTGTGTCATAGAACTTTTGCACAATTGCAGGGCGCAAATTTAATGCTCTATCTCTGTCAAGGCCCTCAACAGTATGCAATACAAGTTTTGGATGCCTTGTTTTAAACCCAAACCACCATGATTTACCAGGAAACCCATCTTTGAATGGGTTTGGCCTCCCTTGATAGATTAAGCAACTGTTGATTTGAGTTGTATCAACTCTAGCCCATGTCCCAGTTGGGCCATCTCTTTACACCATTCAACCACCGCGGCCTCCTCCTCCTCAATCATAACTATAAGAGGCCCTCTACATTTTGTATAAGTTAGTCTATTTATCCGATAATGTATTGATGAGGGAGGAATACTGTGTTTTCTTGTAGATACCTGAACTGAGTATCCATTAAACTCTATGTCGTCACTTGCAACTAACATTTGTTATTTTGTCCATCCTCTTATAGCACTAATATTTTTAGTTGAGCTTACTCCTTGGACTGTTGTTGATGGTGGTTTTATGGTTGATGGCATGTTAACATCAGCTGCTATCACATGGTCATCCTCAACAATGTTCCCTAGTGCATTTTTGGCATTAACATCAGCTGTCCTATCCTCATCAGATGATGTGCATCGTAGTTGTGCACCACTTGTCACTCTCCTGCCACTTCTCCTTGTATGAGCAGAGTAACCTCCTTTTGCCATAGATGCAACAACTTGTAAAATTATTGCATGCATTTAGACATTAGAATATTTGTAAATTATGATTTAATACTTCTACAAAAATATTTTTCCTTTATTACAGGAAATTATCAACATGTATGTTACAGGAAATTGAATTGTATTACCTCGTAGTCTCTCATTACAAATTACTTCGTAGTCTCTCAATTTCTTGCATGTTCATCAGTTTAGCAACTTTATATGGATTCAAGTAGGATTCTACGACAGTTGTTTCCAATATCATTTTCCATTTTTTTTTTGGGCATTGCCAAAAATGTCTCAGTACTGCAACTTCTTCATTACATTCCATGGCCACCATTCCAGGCATAAATTCTATGTTGGAAACAACTTGCAGCTGTGATCAGCCTTGGAATGGACTTATCAGTCATAAAAGGTTTTAGGAAATTGAACTGAAAAAATTAAGTATGTTGAAGGCATTCATTTTTTTTATTTTAAGGAATGGTTTAACGTTTCTAAATAGTTGTATTTAGAACCTACCTTTTATTCAATGGCTGTCTGTGAAACCTTCCAGGTATCCTTTTAGCAATTATGGCCAGACAGATCATGTAAGAACTCTGATAAATGAAAACAATGAAAACAAAATTGTAAGAACAATGACATTCAATGGCTATTTGTGAAACCATCCAAGTATCCTTTTAGCAGTTATGGCTAGACAGATCATGTAACAACTCTGATAAATGAAAACAATGAAAACATAACTGTAAGAATAATGACTTTCAATGGTCGTTTGTGAAACCATCCAGGTATCCTTCTATCTGTTATGGCCAGATAGATCATGTAAGAAATCTGATAAATGAAAACAATGAAAACAGAACTATAAGAAGAATGAGTGGTAATTGATATAACTAACCTGGACATATTGGCAACTGTTTAGTGATGTTGTCTTCAAGTTTGCTGAATAGTTTGAAAGCATAAGATGCAACTTCAACAATGGATGGACTTCTTTTATAGTTTTTGGCACTTGAATTTAATTGGTGGACATGGATGCACATGGATTGCAATGCCTTCATTTTGAATGTGTGGTCTGGATTTAATTTGATGTGATCTAATGGTTGGGAATTGGTTATTTGTTGATCCATGTGCTTTGATCTGTTTTAATGAGAAATAGAGTGAGTTGGGTGTCATTTATTGTAGTTATTGGGTCTGGGTGACATTTATTGAAAAACATGGGTTTAAATGTTATTGGGTTGGGTGTCATTTATTGAACATAGGGTGTTTAGTTGTTGAAAAACACATAAGTTATGGCTGACATACCCTTTTTTTATGTGCAGGTAGGCATATTTATTTGGGATGCAAAGCTGCAGTTCTGATGAGTGGGTGTTGAAGTGACTGTTGCTTTGTACTTTTGGAATAGACCATTTTGGAAGCCTTTATGGCTTTAGCTGTTTTCTAGTTGGGTCAATATGGTTTGCAGTCTTAAGTAGTAAAATAATCTTTATGGACAGTTGTGGGCCTAGTCAATGTATGGGGAAATTTTGGACATAAATTAATACTTATTTATACTTAATGTTATTTATTTTTGTTTAAATATTGGTTTCAAAAGTCTCAATTTATGGTGGTTTGGTGGGACCAGTACTATATCAATTACTGGTCCCTACACAACATTAGGAATCTCTCGCCAAGCCTTAGGGTTACCTGCAGTTCCAATCAACGTCCTTGGTCGATCATGGTGATCAAGGTACGGAGCAGAGTTAAATTTAAACTCACACAGAAAAGAATCAGAGCATCAAATTCATGAGTATCAAAGAAGAATACTAAACATGGAAGCTTACACAATACATTCCAGTTAGGTTAATTTATACATCAATCCCTAGTTACGTTAATTTATACATCAATCCCCTAGAGGAATATAGGGATTTTACTAACTCTCATTTATTTTCTACTTAAACTTGTGGATTATTAAATTTTAATAATAATCTAGAATAATCATCGTTCGTGGGAACAATGGGTGTGATTATTATTTTGACAGTTCCCCTTAATCATGACCTTTATGTTAACTCGATTCCTGGTCTTATTCTGAGCGAGGCTTAAAAGCATGAATTAAATATTCCATTTTAACTTTCTTTGATACAATATATTGATGAAAAAATTCTTTTACTTGTTGCTCCAAAATTATTTTTTCTTCTTCTTACTAGAGATCATGGACACTATATATTGCTCCTTGTTACAACTAGGATGTTTCTAATTCATTTCAAGAAATCCACTTCCATCAATGAATTTTTTTAAGTATTTTTCAATTGGCATTACAATTGAGTTATATTCTTCTTTTTATGTTGCTTCTTCGTGGCTACTACCAATACCAGTATACTCATAAACATTAGTGAGATTTTAGAAATCATCATAGTTCGGGTTCTTTCCAACCTTTTCTTCTTCTGACAAATCTTCGTTCTTTTCTACATTACAGTATTTGTACTCAGTTTCATTCTTTCTAATCCAATTTATCTTCAAGCATAGTTACTCTTCCACTTAATAAATCATCTACAAGTTTTTTCTCATGTATAATTTGTAACCAATACTCATTTGAAAAGTTTAACTGTTCATAAAATGTTGCACGTTCATCATTAAAAGCTGCATCATAGGGATTTCCATTACTATCACATGTTACTCTATTGTGATATACATACATACTTTCAATCTTGATCCCCGTTATGATGCTTTCAACACAATCACATTTTTTAACAACACCTTCATCAACTTTAGCTTTTTTACTCCACTTCATGTTCTACTTAATTTCCAGAATATCACAAAATACATTTGCACTTTTTACTTCACCAAATTCATGCAAAATACTAGACAAAATATTTTCATCTAATGTTGATATAATAAGAACTACTGTTATTGCATCTATACTCTTATCTCCATTCTCGGGGATTTATAGAAGTTTCTTGAAAAAATTCCCATAAATATATTGAACCAAGTAGTCCCTCCATTTTAATTTCCCAAAGCTTAAAACTTTTATGGGAGAAAGATATCAAAACTGGCATTAGTCGCTTCAGTATTGCATTGGTTTCTTCATATTCTTTGTAATGGTTAAGATTTATATCTGGCATTTCATATTTTTCCTCTACATTTTGATTCTCCGTCTTAATATTTTTGAGTTCTAATCTGAACACTTTGATTCTCTTTTTTTGACACATTTCTCAAATGCTTGCCCCTTCTATAAGTTTCACTTTTCGACCATGCTTCCACTGCACTACAATAGCTTCGTTGAAAACTGCTAGGCTTTCATGCCTCTACAAATTATATAAAGGAGATCAATACTCATAGCGATGAGAAGCATTAATAATTGTTAGAAAGAAAAATATATCCATTAAAGGATGATTGGGAACCATTTACATTCCATCTTCATCGAGGATAATTTCTTAAATGGCTAATGCGTGCAAGTTGCAACTCGCAGAGCAATAAACACAACTACGTCTCACTACAACACAAAAGGGGGTTTTAAGACAATTTTTGGGTAAACTGTCTTAACTTGAGACAAGAGAAAACTTGTGTATCATCTTAAATATTGTCTTTAAGTGGGTGTCTCAAATCGAATTTTCTTAAAATATTGTCTCTATAAAGACAATATATAACAAAAGCATTTTTGTCTCTCCAAAGACAATTTCATTTGTGTCTCTCTAGAGACAATAATTGGAATTCAAGACATATTGTCTTTAAAGACATAATTTCAATGATCCTAAGTATTGTCTCTCTAGAGACAATAAAAAATTACATTGAAAGATAATAATACATCACTTTTATCTATTTAGAGACAATATAAAATAATGAATATAGAAAAATATATCACCATTGAAATAAGCCAATATTCAAAGTATTTAATTCATACTAAGACACAATGGAATCGAACCACTAATATTCTGCTTATAAAGAACGTTCTCTACCATTGAGCTAGCACCCTTTAAAGAATTATGTGAGAGTCATGGTAGTCCTTGAAATTTCATATATAGGCATTGATTTTAAAACTAGCAATTTCACCGAGAGGTGCAAAGGAATGTCAATAGAAGTAGGAATGTGGAAGCCAATAAGCAAGTGAAATATATGGAAAGTGAAATATAATCGAAATTTGATTTTCTATATATCTTCTAAGCATGTAGCAAGGAGGTTAAATTTAAGAAGAAAGTTACACTAAAATAAATATCCCATAACATTGGAAATATTTATAGGCACAAAGTATATCAGCATTTGGGAGAATCCCAAAAAAATGAAAATTTTGTAAAGATGTTACAGAAATCCAAAGGAACAATGGAAATCATGTGTTTCCTAATGTTGTGGATGTCCAATTTCCCTTGATCACTTGGTAATGTGCAATTACAAAAGATGCAAAGACACCATATCAATCATTTTTACCCCACCTTGCTTGTCAAATCAAACTTTTGGAGTACATGTTCCAACATTTTATAGGCTACTTGACAAGAAGAAAAGATAGAGAAACCAACGTAACCCATTGCTAGAAATTTATCAACAATTCAAATATTGTTGGAAGGAAGCTAGAAATTGATCAACAATTGCAATCTTCTTGGAAGGCAGTAGTTTAATATTACTACAAGATTGAATTTTTCTTTTTTAAAACTGGATATTATCCATCTCTAATAATCAATAGTTGAAAAACTATTTACCGAAGGACCTTCCCAAATAAGAGATAGTGCCCCCAATATTCATAAGCTTTCATTTATGAATTTTATTTTTATAAAACTAGTTATTATCCATCTCCAATAATCAATACTTGAAAAACTATTTACCAAAGACCCGCCCAAATAAGAAATAGTTTCCCTAATATTCATAAGCTTTCATTTATGATTAAGCCAAGTAGGGGATTCATCTTGGCCAAAATGAAACCCTATTGTTTCCTCCCTAACAACTACTCTTGCTCCTTTTGCAAAAGTGTAGGATAAAAAATTAGTAACCTCCATAAACTATTGAATCAACGAATTTGTTAAATCTGAGGCATCTACAAAGTGAAAATTTGGATATATTACAATACATATCTGAAATTTGATATCATATGAATAAATTATATAAAATAAATAATGAAAATATTTTACAATTGAAGTTTCTATGGCTGAATGTCAATTCTCCAAAACCTTTATTAGAGGTAAAAACACTTCGATATTTTTCCCAAAGAATATCGAATACTAAAATAATGAGATGGATATTGCAAGTTACCTTTAAACTGGCATTCATTACTCATTCCAACCACTGAAATGGTCTATATATCAATGCATGTTTTGTACATAGTAAAATTGGTCAGCTTTTAGGAGCTCTTTATAGTGGAAAAGTTCTTGGACTAGCCTGGTGATCTTACAACAGTGTGAAAGGCTTCACCTAACACTCAATCCATTGCCTACATCCCATCAACATGTAGCACCATTTTGTGATATTTCTTCAAGCAAGTATCCAATCTTTCAAAAGTTAAATACCTTCCCTAAGATTGTATCTAGAGACAACAAGTCTTGTTGCTATATGTTTTGTTTGATAAACAGAAGCAAAGAAACAAAATTTGGGAAAAACTATCTTGTGTAATGGTAATTGTGTCCTTCGACTCTAGGTAACAAGATACTAGAAATAAAAGAGAATAGTGGGGCATGAAACTAGATCACAATAGTGCTTTCCAATAGTAGGGCTCGCACTACCAAGCAAATACAATTTTACATTACCCATGTCTTCTCATAAAGACTGGTTGGGCTTTGATCCTAAATGTAGCAAGGTCAAGGATCAACTTTTTGTTAATCTAGTGTTGATCATCTTCCAATACTTGGAGTATACATTGTTGATGCAAGAGGCTAGAGATTAGGAATCAATCAGTTTTCTTTCTAAGATGGAATCACATACATATAATTGTCTCTTATTTTAGTATCACCAAAAATCCCCACAAGAACACATTTCATCCTTGAAATGATGATATCGACTGGCATCCCTCACAATAAGTTCTCGCCCTACAATTTAAGAAATGAGTTTGGAAGCAATTTGACAATAACCAAAAATGAAAAGATTCTTGATGATTCGAATAGGAATTCTCCAGGAATACTAATAAGCCCAAATGCAATTGCTAATTTATCACTATGATCGGATACAAATTGTTCTTTCTTCTCATCCTCTACGTCGTGCAAAACAAAGTTTGTATTGGGCACATAACTTTCCTCCTTCATCAACTTGGTTAATTCCTCTAGCTTCTCATATATCACTTTTATTTGTGGTTCCTTCTATATTTGACAATGAAACTATGAACCCTACCTTTGTCCTCAATCCAACTGACTCATGGTTACTTTTTTCAATCCTTTCTCTTTCATCCTTTTCTTCACATTTGTGAGACAATCCCACCTTCTAGTTGTAGCATATATATTGGACAAAAGCACATATGCTAGAGCATCTTGTGATTCCAACTTGAGAATATGTTTTTTTTCTTGTTTCCCTAAATCAACATTTCCATGGTTTCTACAAGTATACAACAAGGTCAAACATACCAGAGAATTTCGGTGAGACAACATTTTATATATTAAATCTTCAACCTCATTCAATTTTCCAGCACGACCAAGAAGGTCAACCATACACACACAATGCTCCATTGTTAATGTAATGCCATAATCTCAATCAATGGAATCGAACAGCCTATACCCTTCATCCACTAATCCAATGCTACTACAAACTGACATAAAAAAATAAAAAAAATAAAAAATAAAATAAAAAACTATATTATTTGGCTTCAGATGTACTTGTTGCATTTGGATGAAGAGTTGGAGAGCCTCCTACCATATCCATGATGTGCAAATATAGAAATCATTCATTCCACAAGGCAACTCACATTCACATTTTCTGGAAAATACCTTTTTTGCATCTCCTAAACTTCCACACTTTGCATACATGTCAACAATGGCATTTGAAACAGAGATATGTGATCCCACTTTGGATAGAAAAATAATGTACCTTCTTTCCAATTTCTAGTACTTCTAGGTTGGCACAAGAACGAGTCACACTGGAAACACTAAATTGATCTGGCTTTGAGCCTACTTGTAGAATTTGGCCAAAGGTTTTCAATGCCTCTTCCGAGTGCCCATTTTTTTTATATCATGTAATCATGGTAGTCCATGAAATCAATTTGCATTCAAGCATTTTATTAAAAACCTTATAAGAAGACTTGATGCTTGTAAACTTTGTATACATATCAGGAAGAGATGTCGCAACCCAGATATTCGACTCATAGCCAGTTTTAATTATGCAACTATGGATGCATTCACCTTGTCCTACATCTGTGAGGCTCACACATGCCCTGAGAGCACTGGATAAAGTGAACTCATCTAGCTCTATAACCACAAGATGCATTTGACCAAATAGTTTTAGGTGCTCCTTGCCATGATCATTTAGCATGCATCCCACTCTTATTTCATTCCATGAAACAAAATCTTGAGCAAACATTCTCTTAAAACAAACGAAACACATCAACTCTACTATTGCATTTTCCATACATGTCAACAAGGTCATTTTGCATGAAGACTTATGTCCAATCCAGTCCTGATGATATAAGCATGAACCATATTTCCATGTTTTAGGGTTGTTAGGCTGGAATAGGAAAAAGGTATACTTTTGAAGGTACGCTCTTTTGCACCACCTCTTGTCCCAAACATTTCACCCCGAAGAGAGTTTCAAAGCCTTCTTGCCATGCTCATGTTGAGCATATATAGAAATCATTACAGTCCATGATACATTTCATATAGGAATTCCCTCTCATATGAAGTGGGCTACTTAAAAGAGAAAATATTTAAAGAACAAGAAAGTAAGCATGATATAATACCTCAGAAGGAAAATTAGGCAAGAAATAAAAGTAGAAATGTTAACAAGTCCGGAATAGAGCATATCCAATCCTAACAAATGTTAGTTGAAATAAAAAAAGCAATAGAAAAGCTCTAAGTGACTAATTGAAATGATGATTGCAGAAATTAAAACATGTAAAATTCACTTGGTTTGGGAAAGGAATAAAAAATTTTCATCTTCAACAACTATGACATGATTGAATTAGAATAATGGTAAATAATTGTGTTCCTTCAACTATCACATAAAATTCAATGAGAGAACTAAATACACTTAAACCAAACCATTATGTGTTGTATACCTTGATCCTCAAAATATATATCCCCACCCACCAAAAATAGAGGGAAGAGAGAGAAGAGATAATTTGTAGTTTAATATATTTCTTCATATTAGAACTAATATTGAAGGTACTATAAATAAGGGGTGTGAGAAAACAGAAGCTTAGCTTAGTTTTCAGTAATATTTAAAAACAGAAGCTTTAATAGCCCATGACAGTGACATCAACTAATTTCAACTTTTAAGTCGGTTGTGACTAGGACATTCATTGTTATATGGGAACCATGATAACAAAATGCAAAGATATTAAAAATAAAGCGATCTTTATTTATCTCCCTTCTGTTTATTTTTTTTCTAAGTTGTTCTCAACTCTTTGATGTAAACTCCAAGTAATATCAAGAATATTTAAAATTTTAGAAGTAAACTAAAGTTTAAAGTTATCTAAACTAAATTATGTCTAAATTCACCTGTTTCAATGGTTTCTCTATGCATTTTGATGGTTTATGGGCATATATACTAAATTTATAATTGTTTTTTTCCGTACTAGCTTTCTCTTTTCATTTTCACGGCTAATGAGAGTATATACTATAAGTTTACTTGAGGTTCTCCATACCATATTTCATTTGTTTTTGTCGATATTTCCCACTTTCCTTTGCTCTACCATGAACTGGATTTTACCTTTTTTGGAGTTAATAGTGCCATTCCCATGTTTTTAATGTGTTCACTTATAACTATGACTAAGAAAAAAACAAAATTTCTCTTCTTTTCACCCCATCTTGAATGGAAAAGTGAGGAATAAAAATACGTGAAAGGCCCACACATGAAATTTGTCTATGCATTTTTCCATGTGATTTGATATGCCTAGTCATTTCCAACCTGAAATTTTAATCATCGCTGTAATTTTAACTCCACAAACTCATTTCACTTATAAAAAAAACCCTTATATGGATGCACTTAAGAATGGAACATCTCTCACCATATCGCCATGAAACTTACTATGGATCCCCAAGACTGACAGGGCCATTCCCAAACCAAACATTACCCCACTACTTGTATGACCATTTTGAAACATAGAAACTTCTTTTAAAACCTTTTCATAAAAAATGTTTGGAGTTTCACAAATTAAAGTTAAAATTTATCTTGATCGCAACTCAGTACCCTGACTAAGTTGGAAATTTATCTTAGTTGAATCTCGGATACCCTAATTAAGTTTAACTTTGTCTCAATTGCATCTCAGATGTCGTAACTAATTTGAAATTTATCATACATCCTAAGTTGGAATTTATCACGGTCGCATTACATATTCCATGCCTTAATACATAACAGTAAAATCCACCATTTAATTTCAAACTTAACATAAGTTAGAAGTTTGTTTTCACCAAGCCACACACAAGCCTTAGATTTTATGAATATGCTTCAGCATGACAGAATATATTAATTTTACCAACTCTATGTTGAAACAAACAGCACCATAAGAAGCATTCACAGATTTTCCTATCAACCCAACATTTTATCGGGATACTAAAACATCATGGAATAATTATGTATAATTAAAACCATGGTGAGAAGAAAAGAGATTGCATGTATCTTGAATCACATAATGGAACTCATTTCTAATTGAAAAATTTCCAAGAAAAAATATTAATGTAAAAAAAGGCTTGTAGTATGTGACATGGTCAGGAATTTTGCATGGATGCTTCAGCAGGGTCATCCATGGGTTTTTTTCAAATATAAGGAAGCATCAACTGAAACAACACACTTCTCTACTCACAATTTAATTCTTTGCAAATTTTTTTCATCCCTTGGACTGGTTCTTCTAGGGGTGAAATTTATGAATTAGAATCCACATCACACAGACATAAGACAAAAGCTATAGTTTCTTCCTGACAGTGTACTTTTCAATAGAAGGCCATGATATGCATGTGATTTTCCTAAAATGGCACCAAGACTCACATCCACAATCTCTTGAAAGATTTGTCTGTGGTTGCTCAACCTTATGGTTGAAGTGATTATTGGCATGCCATATGTAGCCTCATATGTTAATGCTTTGTTGAAACTATTTATAATACACTTGGTAATGAATACTTCTAACCTAGGATACTGGATCTTTTCTTTGGTCGAGTTTAGTAGAGAATTCATTTATTCACGCCATCCCCCTCATCCTTTATGTCCCACGACACTCACTGCCCTGAGTTGGTCATGATTATCTTGCCAACACTATCATCAGGCCTAATGTGCCCTTAATTGTGAAGTCTACGCCTAATTACAGACCTTTTAATCCATATTTTAGAGGATCTAGAAACTAAAAGTCCTCTATCTAATAGTAACAAGCACAACAGTTCCACTCAAGGCACCTCATAAGTTAATCCTCAAGGTTTCACATGAGATAACAACTAGATCCCCAAGGAAAAACATTTTTGTTTCTAAATATGTTGAATTTCTCAACTCTCTTATCTTGTTTGCATGGAGTTCCCTGGATCGCCTATGTAGTTCTTAGTCTTACCATTCCTTGAGTTTATTTTGGCACCCATTGGTAGTTATATTGTCCATGATCTTTCTCACATTTTAAGCCTAGAAATTAAAGGATCTAGCTTAAGTCTATTGGGAGCAAGGAGTGGAAGTGAGAAGTACAAAATTCAAAAATCTTCTGAGAGCAGGGAGGGAAGAAAGAAGTGAAAGTTTCAAAAAGATTATGTGCTCAGGAAAATACCTATAAAAGTTTTAGGAGAAACATGTACACTATACTCTTTTGGTTGACAATACTTATGTAGTAAAGTTGGCCATGAATCATAGAATCCCTTATCGAACCAAGAACATCAACACTAAGTACCATCTATTTTAATACCATCTAGAAGAAAAAATAATTTGTTTGAGAGATTGATTCTCAAAGGAGAAAATTGCAAACAACTTCACCAAAGCACTTGGAAGAGAAAAGTTTGAAATGTTGAGAACGATGCTTTGACTCGAAAGAAACCCCTTTGAATTAAGGGGGAAATGTTAAATACATAATCCTTAGAGATTGAGGTACATTGTGAATAACTTTGTAAGTATTAATCTAAGAGAAATATGAAGGGTCATAGGTGAATAAGAAGAGTCATTTGGAGCTCTTAAGAATATGAAACCAAAGGTCAATTCCTCTTGTATATATGTATGCTATGAGTTGAATAAATTCATTTAAGCATGGAGTTATTCATCCTAGCTAGTAGTGGTATTAGAGCTCACTATTTTAACTCGATAATTCTTTTACGCATGCAAAAACAACCCTCATTGAATGTCAAATTTGAGGAATCTCCTACCCACTCTTCATTCTAGTTTTCAAAATACATATCTTCCATTGCTTCTTCTTCCCATGACCTTGCTCATTACATTTTCACAAATCTTATGCATAGAATTTCTCCCTAAGAAAAGAAAAGGCCATGAACTCAATTCTGAGTATTACCGTACCGTATTCTTAGAAGGAAAGTCAGAACAATTCGAGCATGTATACAAACAACTATTGGGTGGGATAGAGTTCGCGGGTTTGTCTCCATATGATTTCGAGAGAGAGAAATATATATATATATATTTCTCTCCAAATGATTCATAGAGAGAGAGGGAGAGAGACCCTTTTGTCTCACAATATAGGGACAATAACAATGTAGCTGACGACGTTTCAAAAGAGGCATTAGGGATGGGTCTAGGTAATTGGACCATTTCCATTTGTCAACGTGGGATGCAAATGATTTCATTCATGAATATTAGCTACAAAATTCTCTACAGACTTCTCCAATGATGTATTTTTGTTTTATATATACATGAACAATATCTGTTTGTTGACACAGCTCACAGGTTTTGTGATATGTAGATAACTTTCAGAGTCTGCATTGAAATCTCTAACATATGTGCTTTCATTTTTTTTTTTAAATTAGCTTACTGATATGTAAGGCATGTATGCAAAGCTGTCGTGAGACAAATGTGACATCTCTTACCAAAAGTTGGGAAAGTTACAGATTCGAGTCTCGCATTCCCTAGCAGGTAAGCTCTCTAATTAGTGGCACTACTTTAGCCAATTTACCATCCATGGATCATGGAAAAGTACTTGAAGGGATATACACGAAGTGTTCTCCTTGGAGAAAAAAATACTCATGAGGCTTTTTTTGGAGAAAAAAGACAATATATATATATATATATATATAACATTCTTTTATAGCCCCAGTGGTTAGTTCAAGTGGTTTGACTTGCAATGTCAAAGCGATAATGACCTCGAATATCACAAGGTGTAATCCACTCGGGTCCCTTGAGGGTTGGCACACATCTACCAACATCATTTACATTGGGCACCACTCACAGAATGTGAGGAAACTGCTCGAGGGTTTCCCCAAAGTTGTCTAAGGAAGGGGACAATAACACTCTAGAGTTCTCTTAATTAGGCTTATATTAGAGAACCTAAAGGCAAGGTTTCACATGGTTAGAACCTGTGATTAAATTTAGGAGTGTCAAAGTAGGGATTCTGGTAATTGTTACTTGTCTTATCTCTTGATAATACAACCAATACTACTCCAATGCTCTGGTGAATTATCTCTAGCATAGTCCCAAGCGACTCTTTATGGGGAGAGGATGAAATATACAATGCCCTTCGTCTATGGTTTCATGTTACATTATGGAGCATTTCTCAGGTTATATTCAATGTTCATATATAGTACAACTACAATCTACCTAAGAGTTCCTGGATATTTTGAAGGCTTTGCAGCTTTTGGTTCTCATAATGAGGACCCTAAATTGAAACCAATAGAATACATTATGCATTCAAATTACTTGGCTGTAAAGTTTTCATAAGACCCATTTCTTTGAAAATCTTTGGAAAAGGATTTGTCAAAGAAACACACAATATTTTTTGCATGTAAATATAATATCAGATGAAGTATAACAATGGAACATTATTTCTTTTTTCTTCAACCCTCTCCTTTGTGCTCTGAAAATCAAGTTTTTGATTCATAAGAAAGGTACAATCTAAGACTTTAGATCATATCAAGCAATAAATTGCAAGTGTGAACTACTTCAATATCTATTTCTGCTAGTTGTTACTTTTGCGCCAAACTAATGTCAAACTCATTACATGATATAAAAGTAAATTGGGATTAACTTAAAGCCAGGGAATCATACCAATAGGAGATTTAAAACATAGATCTATGAAATTTACATTATTGACCTAGAAATTATCCCTAAGATTCTTCACAGAATGTCTGTAGAACATGTCAAAATAATGAAAGAAAGGAGAATGAAAACCATGAAAAAGATAAGAAAGTTTCTTTGTCATATAAGGCTCACCTTTGATATCTTAAGTAATTGATCATGGTTATCATGCCCATAAAAAAATGGCTCCTTACGAAAGATCTTCAACAATAAATAAATCAATAAAAATTCATAAGCAAAACAACATATAAAACTTAAAATAACTATTGTAACAAAGGGAAAGTTACTCATGCAAAGCATTTGTGTGGATCATTAAATGTGTTCTCTTGACAATGTTTTGTTGCTTACCGTTCCAGTAAACATACTACCAAGGCCCCACATATCCAGATAATAATCATAATCTTGAAGGTCAACAAGAAGTTCAGGACTTTGAATTATTTGA
>APFE030047712.1:15459-35507 GCA_000404065.3 Pinus taeda
TTCTCCAAGTGGAAGCAGGAACTATCAGAGAGAAGACACTAATCAAGATCCCAAAAGATGACTCACCTCTCTGTAATCATCTATATATGGATCCCTCATCACAGAGATCCAGAGGCTGGAATTTTGTATCTTATAGAGAAGTGTTGTTGGTTTTCTGGTGTACATTCACAGTGTTGGGTGATCTATCTTTTCTTGGGGTGAAGAAGGGATTCTTAGCTAGAGGATGATGCTGGGTCAGAGCACATGGTTGTAATCCTCTTGCTACTTTTCATCTGAATAAAGCTATTCTTGTTTCATTCCATATTCTTGTGTACTTGTTTATATATGCATGTATATGGTTAATACACATCTGATCCTGTATTATTTATGAATTTAGATCCTTGTTTCTTTGCATAGTAGTATGTTGTTGTGATTCTACAGGTCCTTTTGAAGCTGAGCAGACAAAGAGCAAGCAGCAAAACTCTATCAAGAAGGAGAGGAAATCGAGCGCAAGACTCAGGTTGGCCCTGTCGATTTTCCTCTCATCTATTTCATAAAAGGAATCAATAGTAGACTTTTATTTTTTGTTTCTAAGATATCCACCCATCTTAGTGGGAATAGCAGCATCCATGTGGACACTATTCCCGTATAACACATAGGTAATCAATAGGATGATCATGCATATATTATGCACGTACAACTCCAAGCATCCATGAACATGGGATGAGAGCATTCCCTACGTTTATTATAGCTATAACAAATCTCTCCATAGCTCGATGGGAAACAACCCCTTTCAAGTGGGTCCAGGATTTCAAACATTGTGTTTGATTGATGTTGTCATGCCTCATGCGACTACATAGGAAACATCTGCACATGTATAGTCTAAGGCTAATAAAGCAACCAAGTTTATTGAATGCATCCAACACATCTTCCAAGAGCTTCATGACATCTTTGATAAATCTAATTCCAATTAAAAGTAATGGCATGATCAGCATCGGGTGGCACATAAGTTTCCAGTGGGCAACAAATTTTGGTTTCATTTGCAGAAAGATTGCCTTTCTGAAGCCCATCAGAAGCTCCAAACACTCTAATACGAGCCTTACACCATCACCAAGGCTATGGGAGATAATTATTTCTATCTCAACATTCCCTCATTCCTTGGCCTGCACTCAGTGTTCAATGTGGATCGACTTTGGCCATAATTTCCACCATTGTTGGACACATCAAACATTGTCGAACACCTCACACCAATAGATCTCAACCTAGACTGCATGGAATAGGCCACAACTAATTGAATCATGTAAAAAAATATCAATAAAACTCACCAACATAGGATCCAACTATATTAGGTTGTCAAAGTTGGCCAACTCTTGCACCAAGGCAAGTGGCTCACTAGGGACCAACTTCAACAGAAGTTTCACCATCTCATGGAGGCACTCAATGCAATGGGCACCACTGTTTCCTAAGGAGGGAGGACTGATCCAAGTGGATATTGGTGGCCACTTTCCTATTCCACTTGTACCCCCAATATTTTTTCTTTCAGTTTCCTTAATTGTAGCACAACTTACTATTTTTGGCATTTTTTTGGTCTTGAACTTTTAGAGCCATTTTGAGGCCCTAAATGATGCTTTTATGGAAAATGGGAAAACCAACACGCTACAAGAAAGGTTCTAATTTGGAATTTGTAGTCCTCATATAGATATTTCTAATGAGGTTTCATACACATCAAACCAAATTTATGACCCTGGGAAGTTAGTGTACCAACTAACCCCAACGGGGCCCACAAACTTTTGGCACTTCATTTCCTAGGTTTATGTTTTTGGATGTTTAGGGTTTTCCCTTTTTCCTTAATAATAAAAATGATTTTTAACCTAATTGTAATAGATTTTAGAGACATGTAGGCACCACATCTCTTCTTAGAGCTAATATATCATTGCCTGAGCTAGTTTATTTCCATTCTACATGTAAACTGTTTTTTGGTATTTGTTATTAATAAATTAAAGTTCATTTTTCACTATATCTATGTGTTTAAGTTTGAATTTGTATTTCATTTCATTCCTGCATAAATCTAGATCATTCATAGCTGATCGAGGACATTGATCTATGCTCTTCCCTCCTCTTTGAGGTCCTAGGGAGAGGAATGGAACTAGAGAGCTCCTAGGGTTGAGGGATATCTGGATAATAGGATGGTTGTGATCCTTACCCTTTATGGTAAGTAGTATCTCACCTATTATCAACCTCGGGTGTGTGTGATCCTTTTGATTTATGGCAAGTTGGGTATCTCCCCTATCATGTTTGGACTAGATAAAGCATACCCCAATATGCATCCTACCCACAAGTTGGGCTTATTGGGATTGCGAACCATCTAGCCAATGGGTAAGGATACTTGAGATGGTTGTGATCCTTTCCTCTCATGGCAAGTGGTATCTCACTCAAGTAATGGGATGCAGGTGTTCTACCACTTTACTCTTGAGTGCCAAAGTGGAAAGATAAATATATAAAGGGATGTATGTGATCCTTACCACTTATGGCAAGTTGTATCTCATCCATTGTCATTGGATGGTAGGAGGAAATGTCATCCTTAACTCTCATGGAAATTAGTATCTCGCTTTATTATCACTAGACAACAGGATGGTTGTGATCCTTGCTTGGTGAGTTGTATTTCTCCCGTTTTCATTGGATATGAGGTGCTAGCTTGAGCTCCCCTATGATGATTCGTCTTCTTTATATTTGAGAGGGTTCAATAGATGAGAAAAGTTGAGATATGTCATGATACATCAATGATGATGACAAGATTTTTTAGATGATATTCATGATGTAGTAAAAAAATTATCCCTAGGTAAGAGGGAGCGTCAGTTTGGTAGCTCAGGGACAAATTCCCTCCATTAGACAACCTTCCTCATTAATAAAGACCCATCCTATCCCTTAGAATAATTTATTTTGTTCAAGGAAATATATGATTTCTAACGTGAAAAACATGAGTGCACAAAAGTACAAGTCAACATGGGAAAGCTAATTCGAACCCCTGAGACACATATAAATAAAGCATATGTCAAATCACTTTGGAGCATCATAATCACACATCAAATCTTGTCTCTCTTCATTTGATTGATTCATACAAGTCTGAAATACGGAGGCCTGAGCTCACACATGTGAAGGGAAGAAGTAATTTCTTTATTTCTGTGTTGACTTTCTATTTCAAATAGTTTGACCAGTCGTTGACCAACTTTGAATTGATGTTTTGACTTGGTTTGACATAAAAAATTTCAGTTTTGGAAGGCTGAATTGGTTGGTGAAAAAACCAATTTTTTCTAGAAAATTTGATTTGGGTTGGTCGTAGACCTTGGCCTCAGTTGACCACATCAAATTCTAAGGTTTCACAGTAGGATTTCTCTCTCCTTTGACCAAACTTTTGTTGACTATTTTGAATGAGAATTTACCAGCAAAGAAGGCCATATCCTTTGACTATTGACCAAGTTGATTTGGAGATGTTTTGCATGTTGAATGTTGATTGGTCAGGGCATCTTTGATTATTGTTGACTTTGACAAAAAATTGCATACTTTGACTTTGGATAAAATTTTACTTTTGGGCTCATCTCTCATTGGATATTGGTTAGTTGAATTGAATGGTCAGATTTGTTGAACTTTGACTCATTTTTGATGAATTGGAATATTGTATGTCTCTTTGTTGAACATTTGATGACAATCTAATAAAGAAGAATTTTGAAAGGGTTTTCCCCCTTGTGGGGTTTTTCTTTGGTCTTTGACCAAATATTGTGTCTCTTGTTATTGCTCTTGTTTGTCTTATATTGTGCATTGGATTTTATTGTTCTATTTACAATTTCTTATTATTACTATAAGATTGAATTATATTGGATGAATTGATTTCTAATTGAGGAAGAATTGGGATAAGTGATTGTGTTAAGCATAAAAAACTGGAAAATTAACAACGTGGCTTCTATATGAAGCAAATTTGGAAAATAAGATTTTGATTTAAAATTTCATGATAGATATCATGGGAATCATATGCATGTGATACATGTGAGATGAGGTATCTATCTAGGGAGGATAATTGATGGTTGTAAAACAGTGTTCTAGTGGAGGACATAGAAGTACTCCATGTAATGCCTCCTTAGAAGGAATATGGTGTATTCCCTAGTTGGACTACTAAAGGTTGAGAACTAGAGACCTCAAGAATGAGGGTATCGAAGTGATATTGGACCCTAGGAGAAGAGGATCTTGGTTAAGTAGATCACCTGAGGAAAAGTATTGTCTAGACACCAAAATTATGAGTAGTGATTAGGAAGGGAGGACTTGTCACGAACTCAAGGATCAAGAGTTTGAATGGGTATTTTTTATTACAAGCAGTGAGCTAAATTTGTAACATGTGGAAACCTAATGAAGTAAAGGATAACCATACAGATAACTATTATGGTTAAATACATATTTTATCCAGATTTGTGAAATTTGCGAAAATGCTTATGCTTAGAAAAATATTTCAGTAATAATTATTGTAGAAATGTCATAAGTTTGAAAGTGACTATTCCATAAAAAAAATACAATATATAAATCATTTGAAAGGAAAATAACATGAATAATGACATTTATTGTTGGCACAAAAATGACAACACGAAACACTAGGTTTAGGCTAAGGGGTCAACAAGGCTCAGTTGTAGTCTAGGACAATGCTAACATTTTCACCTTACCCAGAGGGCAAGGAGTCTCACCCGAGGCATGCCATGACTGAAGTTAGATGGAGATGGCAGGGGTATCAAGTAAATGTAAAGAACATACAACAATAGCTCATCACACTCAATCCACTAGACTATCTAAGACTGTCATCTCATTCATGTCACCACAGGAAACTATCTAGTTGTTGATCATTCATTTAAAAATTTAAAGAGCCCATAAGGAACACAATAATACAATAAGGAAACCAAACTGCTTCTTTCATTAACTGGAATATAAAAGAGCACATGACAGAATAAAAAAGGCTTGAGGCCTATTCATCAAACACAGAGAGTACTTTTCTTAGAATTCAATTGATAGGAATGAACATAAGCAGAGCTGAGGACAATCTTAGCTCTTCTGCAACTGGTCTGGCTCTCGAGATCCCTCCCTGGCTCACCCACTTCATCATCGACCTCTTCCTCATGCTATCTCTTTCCTTTTGGCCTTTGTTTTACATTCCCACTACCAGTTTTTCTCGGCTGACTCTGCCTTCAACTACCTTCTATTTCCCTTGCTCGACTGCCTACGTACTCTTCCGCCACCTTGCCGCAATTGTTCGTTCACTCCCAATTCCCGTCCCTTTCCATTGGCTTTCATCTCCACAACCTGAACCTTTGTACCCACTATCTGTTCTTGACCTTTCTTCCTGCCAAAATCCAAAATTCAAAACGAATGCCCCAACATTGATATAGAGGAGCAAGGATGTCGGTGCAACTAAAAGGTAGTAACCCATAAATTGTTGCAATGAACAAAGAGCACCTAAAATAGTGTGATGCTACCAAAGGTGATAACTTAAAGGGGTGTGAAAACCAAGGAAAATTTTCCCTTCATGGGGAGGGTATTGTAATATCCCCAACATTTAACCTTGTTGACATTGTAATTGCAATTAATTATGTTATTGGTCCATGTACAAGCATGTAAATGTAAATGGGAAAAAGACTCGAAATGATTGTAATTATAATTTAAATACAAGTTGAAGAAATAGTGAAAACTTGATATGATATGGACCATGAGAATTCAGAAGGAGGAGGACATCTAATAAAAGGGGATGGGGGGTTTCCTATCCTTCCTAATATTAATTTTCTAACCCTTGATGATCTAGTTGAACTACCTAATTGCTAAAGAAATTATGAGAGAGATGGGGAAGGAGGTATTGAACTACCCCAAGTATGGCTACTAATCCATATTAGATTAATATATTATTTTTCATCCATCTAGATGATTTTAGAGTGGAAACTTTGTTGAGGAATCAACTTACAAGGTCATTTATATCAATGGTCCTAGTTCGGAAACTTTTGGGTGAAAAAACTTTAGGAGACATTTTGAGGCATTAAATGAGAACTTTTTATGGTCACAAACTTATTATGGTCCTATATTCCATAATAGACACATTCATTCCTTACGAATGACACAAGAATCACCTCAATTGAATCCCATATGAGAATTTTATGCCTCTCAAACGTTTACTTATAGAAGTTAACCACCATAATTCTAGAGGATGCCATGTTAGCCACCATTACTCATGGAAAAGGAGCCAACCATGTGATCATGATGCTATATAAGATCGATATTATAACTCTATTCAAGAGTTGAAGGAGTAAAACTTAACCACTAGTAGGCTATTGAGCCATGTTAGAATTGGGCACCTTGGATCAAAATAGTTTCCATGTTATTCAAGTTCATTTTTTTCCTTAAGTGAGTGGAGTAACTAAGAGTGGATAAAGAGAAAATAGAGAGGGTTTGTATACTATAGAATGCCATGGGCCACAATTATCACTCCTTTCTACTTGCATCCATTTCCATTCATAGAAAGAGAGAGTAGAGCAACCTCACTTTCCATTTTGGTTTTCCACCAAAAGGGTTTCCTAGGTCATACCTTATTTTCATTATGGTTTGTGAGTTGTATTTGTTTTCACTATTTAAGCATATTCATCTATTGCATGCATACGCATAACATAGTAATTAATTATTCCAAAAATATGAGGAGAAATCAACCCTCAAAATGTAGATTTCATATTTTAAGTGTAATTTTATCAGATTTGTTGTGACGAAATGTCCAGTGGAATATCCACATCAATTTACAAATCTACTACATACCACACAATAGGTCCTATTTGACTCCATTGCTGAAAAAATTACCTAGGATATCTCATTAAAAAGGCAACAATTGTGAGAAAATAAGGTAGGCTAGTTATTAGAGAGACTATGGGTGTGTGAATCATGAAACCGTCGATGCTACAAAGATGTAGTGACTTGTGAAGCTGCAATTGGTAGTTCATTATTTGGATATTACACTGCAGGGGCAGGATAGAATAATTCCTTGGGTCATAGTAGGCCTGTGATGGAGTCCATGTTTAAAATGTGTTAGCTATGAAAACCAGGGAGGAATCCCTCAACTGATTCAGGTAAATCAAGAGAAACTTGGCTATTTGGTTCTATTATGCAAGAGAAGCATTGAAGAGAAGGAGATTTTTTAAGGGACCATAGGAAGCGATGAATGGATTTTCTTTTGTGCGTTGTAGGAATTTGTTGGCCATCATTTTTTTGTGTGATGGGACCAAAATTAATGCTTGATAGATGTCATTCCTATTTCTTACATGTGATCAAGGAAAATGGTATTCATCCTTACACAAATAGTAGCCTGGGAGATGTTTACCCTATGGTGCTAGCAACGTACAGTCGCAGAGAAACCATCCATAGTAGTTAGGTAGAACTTTTTTATTGGTTTGATCTTAAAGGAACAAAAAATCTACTTTAATTATGGATAACGACCTTCATGAATCCACCCTATAATTTTGAGTAGAACTTCCCTCATGACTTCTTGGTCTGGCTTGCGAATGTCTAGTTATAAGAATGTTGTAGTGTAATTGAGCCTATGATGGGGTGGAATCTGGCTCACCCTTCATTAGTTGTAGAAAACATAGGACCTTACCTTGTGGACTTCATATTTGTCATATAAACCATGTTAATGACAAATGAATGAGATCATTGCTGAAAGGTATCATGTTTATGTACTTGTCTTATTAGTGGGAAATATGGTATATATGATGTTTATTTATAATGTGAAGTTGTATATTAGGCTAAAATGGTTGTATAATACTTATATGTACCATAATAAATATTTAATTCTCTCTTGTGTCATGCTTTTCTTTTTATGGACAAGAAGTAAATGGCACATTAATCATGGGATTGAAGGACTTTTAGTCCGAGTCATGGATAGTTTCCATGGTCTATTCTTAGAGAGACTAGAGAATATCTAGACAAACTAAAGTAACAAAGGGGTCTTGTGAATAATGTAGATGTCATATGGATGATCAAAATCATTGGTTAAAATGGGGAGACTCAAGAGGACAAATTCTTTTAAGAACATTTGATTATTAGTATTGAATAGTTCACCGAAGAACTCTTGAGCTAGTGGAAAGTATAAATAAGAGTTTAAGTGACCTTGGAGTGAAGGTGATAGGTATTTTCCAAGCCAAAGAGGAGGATTTGGTAGCTTGGATGTATATCTATTTTGACTACTAAGGAGTTGGAAGGTTTCCATGTTCGGGAAGAAAATGTCTAAATATCTTAAGAGGTGTAGATTATGCGTAATGGCTTCTAAGGCTTCATGCAATAATTAGACTAGAAATTAGGCTAAGTTTTCCTTTATAGGTATACCTTTCCAAGGAGAAATTTGGTGATTGAGCACCTTAGTGCAACACTCCCTGGAAATTTGGGGGTGAAATTTGATGGGTCCCATCAATAGGTATATTTTGAACTTCATTATGTTATCCTCCATCCCCTATAACTATCATTTTCTTTCCTTAGTTCACATTTTTAGCCATACTATGCTTATCAAGAATACTAAAATGTGTTTTTCACATTGTATGGCCTAATGTCATTGGTTTGTAGGAAAAATAAGCATTTTTGAGTCATGTACTATGCAAGGTCTTGATGGAGAAAACCAAGAGAGAATATAGGGGGCTTGGCCACCTCCTTAACTCTCTAACTCAACTTGATATCACAGAATCCTCACTCAAATCTCAAATTCACTAGCAACTGAGGGACTCCAAGTACATGTGAAAATCAAGGGGGGAAAAATCCACAATTCTCGAGATCTTGGAGGGAATCACTCCTCTTTTCAAGGGAGTTTCCATCAACTACCCTATTGTAAAAATAAACCAACTGAAAGGCTCATTAGGATTCAAATTTTTTTTGCAACTAAGAGTAGCTACTGAGAACCTAATGCTTAATATTGTTATTCTTAACTCTCATATGATGTATGGGACTATTATTTTCTATTAATGAGAAGTTTACCATTGATCTGCAATTGAGTTAGTTTCAGAGGGTTGAAACCCTTGAGTTTGGGCCCAACCCGAAGGCTTTAGTCCCTCTCTTGTATTTCCTTCTTGTTCTTGTTTCAAAGCATTGAAATCCTTCTCTCATTTCAGTAGTTGTTATGTCATAAAAACTTTTGATTGTAGGATATCCTATCACCTCACTTGCGGGAAGAGTGATTGGAAAAATTTATAATCACAATCCAAAAATATGTATTTATGATTTCTTGGAAATGGATAGATGTTAGTTTGTGATCCTTTTGCATTTTTATTATCTACAATTTAGGATTTAGTGTCATTATCTTAGTGATTAGAGTAGTTTTGTGGGATATAATAGATTTTAATTAAATTCAACTCATATTTTCCATGATAATTTATCTCACTATGTTATTGGTCACTTGATTAATGTATTTGGCTAGCTGTAGGGTCTGTGTTGATCTGCAGGAGTGGGCATACTTTCCAAATTCACCTGGAATTTTATATCCTCCTCCTAGTCACCTTATGTTTCTTTCAACCTCTATATCCAAAGTCACCCTGCTAAGGAAAATAAAAGATATTGTGGGCATCAACTTTGGTACAAGATAGACCTCCAATGGGGTACTAGGCTTAGCTAAGGGGCTTCCAAACTCTTCATTCATCACCTTATACCTTCATCCACATTTCCCCACCTCTAAAAAACCATTTCCATCCTTAAAACACTATCAGACCCTGTACCTCGAATTGATACATCATGCTGGGGGGGGCATGCCCGTTTTCCCTTGTCTTCAAGCATAGTTTGCATGTGTGTGGTCATGTGTGCTTTTAAGCTTGCATAAAAATAAAATTCATTTCCAAGCATAGTTTGCATATGTGTGGTCATGTGTGCTTTTAAGCTTGCGTAAAAATAAAATATGTGGGTCGTGTGTTATGCAACTGATACATTAGATTACATTTGTGTTAGACATTTTCATAGCATATAAAAACATCATCACATGTAAAAGATTAATCCAAAACGGGTATATATATATTATATATATATATATATATATAATATATATATATATATATATATATCGTGTGCCACACCGAGGTGCTCAAAAATAAGTGTACATGTCTAGATAGGGCCTGTGTTCTCTGTACATCTGAGACACATGTCTCTCAAAAATCACCAGTAGGGAATAAAGACCTAGATATCTATTGTGGTGGGTTGTGCTCCATATAATCCGCAGCCGCTCGTGCCACCCGCCTCAAAAGGCGGTGCATCCTAGGTTCTACTCCCACTGTATGGATCTGAGATGCTATGGGGACCTCCTCTATCCCCTGGAAATCTGGGATCCCTATCAGCAAGCCCTCAAGGTTCTGTATCACAGTCTCCATCGTATCATCTCCTGGAGGAGCCAGGGCTAGAGCTCCAATACCCTGTGCATTCCTCCGCGCCTCCGGGGCCAGGCCGAGGGGTCTCGCCGGTCCTACATCTGCATACCATAGAGTTTGTCATTAGGACATGTACATGAAAAAATCAAAAATATCACAAAAGTCAAAAATCAAAAAATGAGATCAAGTGTCTTACCACCGTCATCCCACTGCTCTCCAGCAGGCAGCGTCATGTATGGGTCTCCACGGAAGTCTAGGCCGGCATATGGCCAGTCCTCCACAAAAATAGTCTTCCTCTCCAACCACTCTCGGAAGTATACTCCCCATGCCACTGGTCGACCGCCACCTCCTCGTGGCATGACATGGCCCCATCGTGTGGCCCTCGTCTCTCGAGGGCCTCTAGGTGGGTCCACGACCATATCCTACAGCTGCAATGCCTGTACCCGCTCCAGCATGAGCGGGAGTAAAATCGACCCGTAGCCAAACTGCTTCGACTCACCTCGACGGCAGTTGGTCAACTATCTCTTCATACTTGTTGTTACTGCCGCTGCCCAATTGAATATGGTAAGATTCAAGCATTCGAGAGCCAATCGAGGATGGGCCTTCGAGGCCTCGTGATTGGCCAAGGAGCCCGCTACCCGAGTCACCATGAAGAGTATAGTTCGAAGGATGATGTCCTCCATCGTAGGAATTGCTACCTTCCCACTCCGCGTCTTGCGTGCCTGTGGACACACCTGGGCCATCAGTGTATCTAGAGTATCACCACCGGGTCGCTGCCCCTCCAGAATAGGCATCTCACCTTGACGTGATAACCTCGTCAAAAAATAGATATTTGTGTAATCAAACTCGATGTCTCGGCCTTGGATCACAAACTTCCCATCAGTGGGATTCCAGGCTCTTATCAAGAATTCAAGAAGGTCAGGCTGTGCTCGCAGGCGCGAAGTTAGGAAGAATTTAAGCAACCCGCACCCCCGCAATGCATTTCAGCACCCAGCATCGGAGTCGCCAAATTGTTGTGTAGGTAGATCCCCTCTGCGGACAAAGGCGATCCCACTAGCCTAACTGAGGTCTAGCAACAATCAAACAACGCTAACATGCAGGTTCCTAATTGCAAAATAAAGGCCAAGATGAGAGCCTACCTCGAATCCAACGCTTATATTTGTAGAAGGGTCGTCGCTTCTGTTCTTTCGCTTCAGCTGGTCATAATCCTCACGATCTCCGTGAACAGACACCTGCACATGCAAAGAACAAGACAAATACAAGCATAAAATCTGGGAAATGCAACTATGTATCAGTCAGAAAGGATACAACTAAAACATCATAATAAAGACACATGAGTGGAACCATAATGATAGTCGTCTATTATTATTGATAAAACAAAAGAGAATACAACCAAGTTCTGACGTCAAATCCTCCTTTGGCTGGGTCCAGCCAGCAAGTCCCTCAAGCATTCACCCTTGAAGGTAGATATCCCAAGACAAAACTCTCTCTCACACAAGTTTATACAAGATGGAAACACTTCATAACCTTCCTTAAGCACTCTAGTAATCCCACACTTGTCACACCGGTGACCTATCAAGCTCACATACTATCAGCAACACTCCAAACACAATGAATTCCAAACTAGAAGCTCATGGCAATGGTGGAGGCTTAAATAGGAGAAGGAGTCTCCATGAATGGTGGGAGGATGAGCTTATCTCCAAGGAAGGTGGCTCAAGTGACGAAACAGACATGCCAGAGAAGGGAGGGCGGCATTTACAAGGCCAACAACCAGGTCTGGAGTCATCTAGAAGGCCGGCTGTTAGAACAAACTCGCCCAGACCGGATCATCGTGGGTAAGTAACTGCACTGGAGTGCTGACATTGTTGTTGAATAACAAAGAAAGTCATATCAGCGCGATCAGATATAAGTAACGGACGCGCTGTCACATGAAATTCGACCAGCGCAGGAATCACGTGTACTTCCGCGCTGGCAGCGCATTAGGTCTATTTTGGAGCGCTCATCAACACGTTTATTTTTACAACAGTTGCGATGATAGAAGAACTTTGGAAAAGTGGGTCATTTGGCAACATTAGAGAGCATGAGCATGATTAATTTGGTCCCATGACATAGCAGGAAGACTGACAGGGAGACAGTGACAAATTACTGTGTAATAGACCCCCTCTTATAGAAAAAATTGGCCTCCTATAGAAATATAGACCCTCCTATAGCAGTCCTGTAGAAGTGTTCTCTACATCGAGTTTTTCTTCCCACTTTGATCCTAGCATATTTAAGTTGAACAATGGCCCCCGACTTGTGATTTTATGATTAAGACTCTAAGACCACTCCAACTCCATCCTTTCCTCACTGCAACCATCAGATAGCAAAAAAGAGTTAGAAATAGTATTTTTATTCATAGGCATATTCAAAATCAGATTCCTTGTTTTAAAGAAAAAGTGAAGTATATCAATGATTCATACAAATAGGTTATTGATTTGATTAAATGTGCAAGTAGAGTAGCATGATTTACATTTTTAAATAGACTATCCGTTTTCTTTCATGCAATGTAAACTAGCATTTACATTTCAATGAATGGCATTTTCACTTTTGTAGTTAGAATCGTGTTCAATTATGATTTCATAAGAATTTTTCACTATAGTTAGTTGGAGGAGTGGTCTTTGAACACCTTGATCTAATTTCATGAATGACAGTGACATGAGTAGAACCTAACCTATTGTGCATACAGAATTGCACCTCTAAGTTTGTATGAACCATAGGTTGATAATTTGAGCTGAGAAGCCCTTGGGAGTTGCAACATTCTTGGTGAAATACCAGGGCTCATCACTTTTTGCGTCATCGTTGGGGAGGTGTCTAAGTAGGTATTGTTTCTAATTAGGAGTACTCGTTTTTTTTTTGCATCGGTGTTATTGTTTTGAAAAAAAAATGAAAAATGCAAAATAGAAAACAAATCTAGTTCTTTCATGCCTCGCAAGAGTAGGGATAACCAAGGGAAATTGTTACCAAAAACCCCCACCCCCTCAAGCAGACAACCTTCAGTCTTCTTTGGTGATTTTGAACTTCCCTCTCTGACTACGGGGGAGTTAGAATACCCTCTAGTTGAGCAACCTAATTTTTTTGAAGAACCTATTGGGGAATAAGAAGAACCTATCTCACATACGCTGAAATATGTAGCCTTCTGCTAGTTTATGAGCTTACCTGGAGACAACATCAATAAGTAGGCCCAAATGAAACAAGCCTTCAATGGCAAGTACAAGAACTATTGTAGGTCCAAAGAAACAAAGGAAGAAACTTTAGGATGACCCTTAGACATGATGAATCCTTAGAGGATTATGAGGAAATATTCCAACTTAATTATAGGAGGGCTAATTGTACCCTTGATCTTGAGTCACTCAAGCTAGTTCTTCTCTGAGGGATCATGGAGGATGTAATGGAAACCCTCAACATGTTGACTAGAGGAGATATATACCAATTGCCTTATGATGACATCAAAATTGTATTCGGAAATCAATCTAGGGCTACTAGGAAAAAGGGTAGGTCTAACCAAATCTTGTTCAATTATTCTCCCTCTATTACAACCATCAGGCATGAGATAGATCATAGGAAGTATGTTGGAGGATTTAAAGAGTGAAATGCTAAACACCTTTGCCTTGAAAATGGATACTATGAAAATCAAAATAAAACAAGAGGAAGCAGAAAGGGCACTAGCTATCTGCTTCCCTAGATGCAATAAGAGATACCCTAGGAATGAGTGCCTATTGAATGTCATAGAATTTTTCTCTATCTGTGAAGAGAACCATGAAAAAGAAAAATTTCCCTCTTTTCTAGGTCTAAAGTTTGTATACCAAGGGGAAGAAGGTGGGTTAGATCAAGTTTATTTCATTAACCAAAGAAGGCCTCAAGGTCCTCGGCCATATCAATAGGGCATGTAAGGTGCACCTTATTCCCATTATAATCCAAATCAGAATGCACCTTTCCAACCTTGTTACCCTTCCTCTCATCCATCATGGCCTAAACCTCCTTGGCCTTATGCTCCTCAATATCCTCCTTAGCTACTCACCCTCTTTTCCAACCATATACACCTCAATCTTCCCAATGGGGAAATCCATCACAAGGGAGGAGGCCTCAAACAACCCAACCTCCTTCTTTGCTGCCTCCACCTCAATATCAACCATAGATCCCTCAGTATACTCCACCTAAACAACCTCAAATGTCTGCTCAACCCATTTTCAACTTGAACAATAAGCAAGAACAACATGTCTATAGTGGGGAGACATCCTATCCTTCTTATGTTCTGGAAATCCAAGAGATCAACCTTTAGTCTGGGAGAGTGCTCCCAGATAATCAACCACCTTCTCCACTTTAATATCTTGAAGAAGAGAATGAAGAGAGTGCCCCTCAATCGGATTCACCTCATTATCCTAAAAGGTCAATCCACCCTAAACAACACACCCTATAAGAGGCTGAGCTTTTGGGAGAATCAAAGTATTTGTGTGTCAAGATACCCCTCCTCTAGGCCATCAAAGATGTTCCCATTTAGAACAAGCTTATTAAGGAGGAATGTCTCAAAAGCCCTGGGAGAAGGAGAATATATACCCCCATAATCAATGTTGTTGGAAAACTATATGATCTGATGTTGAGAAGAGTAATCTCCTCGAAGTACTTGGACCCTCGTAGCCCAGTAGTGGATGTGGACATTGATGACATTGTGGTCCATAATACCTTGATTGATCTTGGGGTTGCAATCAATATAATGACCAAGGAAACCATGCTAAAGCTCAACCTCCAAGAAGATTAAGGAAAACCACCACAATGTTGCATCTTAAAGAAAGATCCACAATAGCTCCTAAGGGAGTTATTGAGAATGTGGGGGTATCCATTGACTCTTGGGATTACCCCACTGATTTCCTAGTCCTCTAGCCCAAAACCAATTTTAATGGTTATCCTCTCAGTCTAGGAATACCTTGGTTGGCCACTGTGGATGCTTACATTAGTTACAGGGCTGGGAACATGACTATTAAGAATGAACGTTTATTAAAATAACTTGTGTTGTATCAATCTGTTACACTGAAATTTGTCACCTTGACTATCTGCAGTTTATATGGCCTCATCAATAGCCATATTGTCCTCTTTGTCCAAGCCCCATACCTCTGCTCTTCATGTCAAAACTTCAAAAAGAGAGAAAGTCACTTAAAAACATGTTTATCTCTGGGTACGCAGGTTCTCTCTACCTTGCCTGCGTGTACGCACTCCAAATACACTAGACCTACGTACTAATACGCTCTGTAAACTAAAGCTAGGGTGCGTACCCCTGTAAAGGTCAAAAGGCGCGAGTTTCATCTCTAAAAAGTTACTTGTGGTCACTTCTAGAGCCTTCTAGAAGAGTGTTCGACGTGTATTGAGCGCCTCCAGATGGTTCATGCACCCCTATGATAGAGGAAGTTATCCCATCAAGAGAGGAGCTACCCCATCCAAAAGAGGGAGTATCCCATTGATGTTGGAACTGAATAACTTCCTCTAGAATACTATAAATACAGGCCTTGGGCCAAAGGAGGAAAGGTTGAAAGCTGAACATTCTAAAGAGTAAATGCTGTTGGAATTAGGACTTCCAATGTTGACTTGTGAGGAGAGATCACTATCCTTCCTTGTTGCCATATTGGGAGTGGGTGAGCTTGTCAAAGTAGAGGAAATCTCTTGTTGGACCCTGGGAGGAGCCTGCACAACACCAAGGCTCAGGTTGTAATGGTTCCTTTTTTGTTTCCTTAATACAAATAAGTCCATTCTTCTCAATGATTTGTTGTTAATGGATTATTTCATGTACTCCTTGGTCTATGTGATGAATATGCTTTGTTTTATGATGAATATTCAGGTGTTATGTAATCGTTTGCTTTGTTAGTGTATGCAGGTCTTAAAGTGAAGGAGGAGCTCATCTGGATCAGCAAGGCTGGACTGCTACAACAAGCGTTGGAACTAAGGTAAGATCGGAAAACACTTGATCTCTCATAGAATAATGTGTGTTTAGAGAAGGATTGCTCTTGTTTGGTTTGTTTGTCACTAGAGAGTCTTAGACTCCTAGGGAGGTTAGGTTTGTCCGCAAAAATAACTCTTTCCGCATGATAGTGGGAGCAATGGCGAAAGACGGTAAGTTTAGGGTCGAGAAATTTAATGGCCAAAACTTCTCACTGTGGAAGATGCAGATGGAGGATTATCTGTATCAGAAAGATCTATACCTACCACTGGGCAGAAAAGAAAAGATGCTGACGGGTATGACAGATGAAGAATGGAACCTTCTCAATAGAAAGGCACTCAGAACAATACGGTTGTGCCTCGCAGTGTTAGTTGCCTTCAACATTTCGAAGGAAACAACAATAGAGGGTTTGGTTGAGGCGTTGGAGAAACTATATGAAAAACCCTCGACCTCAAACAAGGTATTTCTTATGAAATGATTATTTAATATGGAGATGTTGGAAGGTGGATCTGTTGCAGACCATTTAAATGATTTTAATACTACTAAAAATTAGCTATGTTCTATAGGGGTAAACTTTGATGATGAAGTTCGAGCTCTGTTATTCTTGAGCTCATTACCAGAAAGTTGGAATGGTTTAGTAATGGCCATTAGTAACTATGTTTTTGGATCTAGTACTTTAAATTTTTATGATGTTGTCGGTGCTATCCTTAGCGAGGAAATGTGACGGAAAAGCTCCAGTGCGACATCGGGAAATGCTTTGAGTGCAGATTCTAGGTGAAGGAAAATGGAAAGAGGAAAGAACTCAGGATATCACAGTAAATCAAGGAAAGGCAGATCCAAGTCCAGATCGGGGATAGTGTGCTGGAAATGTGGAATGAAAGGACACCTAAAGAAATATTGTATATCTCGAAAGGGAAAAGAAGGATATGCACAACAAGAAAACAATAATGAAGAAAATGTGACAGGTGAGGTGTTACAAGATGCTCTGATTCTTTCTTTCGAAAATATTACTGATTCCTGGGTGGTAGATCCAGGGGCCCCATTCCATGCCACACCTAATAAGAAATACTTTCATGACTATGTTCAAGGAGATTTTGAACAAGTTCGTTTGGGTGATGATAAAACCTATAAAATTGTTGGAATGGGTAAGGTTCTTGTAAAACAATAGAATGGAAACCAATGGCTACTAAAGGAGGTAAGGCATGTTCCACATCTAAAGAAAAATCTAATTTCAATAGGGCAGTTAGGTGGTGAAGGTTGTGTGACAACTTTCATAGATAAAGCTTGGAAGGTCACCAAAGGAGTCTTGGTAATAGAAAAAGGAAAAAAGGTTGGTACATTATCTTTATGCAATGGTATTTCTAACTCTGTTAATGCTTTAACTTCCAAAGGAGTAGATGCAGCATTATGGCATCATAGGCTCAGACACATGAGTGAAAAGGGGATGAAGATTCTTCACTCAAGGAATTTGTTGCCGGTTTGAAGAATGTTGATTTGGACTTCTGTGAGAATTGTATTTATGGAAAACAGAAGAGAGTCAGATTTCTCAGAGTTGGGAAAGAAAATAAGAGTGAAAAATTAGAGCTTGTGCATACAGATGTATTGGGACTTGCTCGGGTATCATCTCTCGGTGGCTCTTGTTATTATGTTACTTTTATTGATGATGCAACTAGAAAAACTTGGATTTATTGTATTAAGAATAAATCTGATGTATTTGATATTTTCAAGAACTGGAAAGCTTCGATTGAGATTGAGACAGGAAAGAAATTGAAGTGTCTTAGATTAGACAATGGAGGTGAATATTGCAGCAAAGAGTTTTATAGGTATTGTTCAGAACATGGAATTCACGGAGAGAAGACAGTTCCAAGAACACGACAAGAAAATGGTGTGTCAGAAAGGATAAACAAAACAATCATGGAGTGTGCAAGGTGCATGAGATTGCATGTAGGATTGCCTTTATAGTTTTGGGCAGATGCTGTAGATATTGTTGTTTATCTAATAAACAGAGGGCCTTCAAGTTCCTTGGATAGTGGTGTTCCAGAGGAAGCATGGACAGGTAAAAAGGTAAACTTCTCCTTTTTAAAGCCTTTTGGCTGTGAGGCCTTTGTCCATATTGATAAAGAAAATAGAGCAAAGCTTGAGGTAAAGTCAAAGAAATGTACCTTTATTGGATATGGTGTTAATGATTTTAGTTATCACTTATAAGATTATGAAAATCACAAAATCATTAGGAGCAGAGATGTAATATTCAATGAAAAGGTCTTGTATAAGAATCAGTTGCAGGAAAAGAAACAAGAAAAGCAAAACAAAGAATACGCGGTGCTTGATGAAATCACTGAAAAAGTAAAGGTGCCTGAAAATAATAATAATCAACAACCCCAACAACAAAAACCACCACAACAACAACAAACACCCCAAACACCTAAAAGTGGTGTTAGAAGATCTACCAGGATAAGTAGACCCCCTGAACGATACTCTCCTTCATTATATTATTTATTGTTAACTAATTTTAGTGAACCTGAATGTTATAAAGAAGCAATGTAGGTTGAAAGTAGGAAGAAGTGGGAGGTAGCCATGGAAGAAGAGATGGACTCTTTAATGCATAACCAAACTTGGGACTTAGTCAGGTTGCCTGTAGGAAAAACTACATTGAAGAATAAATGGGTTTGTAGGTTGAAGGAAGAAGATGGAGGAAAACAGAGGTACAAAGCTAGACTTGTGGTGAAGGGGTTTGCACAGAAGAAAGGTATTGATTTTGATGAAATATTTTCTCCTATAGTTAAATGACATTAATTAGAACTATTTTAAGTCTAGTAGTAGTTGAATATTTGCATCTTGAGTAGTTAGATGTAAAGATAGCCTTTCTCCATGGGGATTTGGAGGAAGAGATATATATGCAACAGCCACAAGGATATGAGGTGAAAGGGAAGGAGAAACTAGTGTGTAGGTTGAAGAGGAGCTTGTATGGCTTGAAATAGGCTCCAAGGAATTGGTATCTAAAATTTGACAAATTTATGTCGAGCGAGGTTATACTAGATGTCACTCTTATCATTGTGTTTATCTGAAAAAGCAAAATGATGGCAGCTATATTATATTGTTATTGTATGTGGATGACATGCTTGTTGTAGGGTCTAACATGCAAGAAATAAATGTGCTCAAAAGAAAATTGGCAAATTCATTTGTAATGAAGGATTTGGGAGCTGCAAAACAAATCCTTGGTATGAGAATCACTAGAGACAGGAAAACTCACAAATTAACATTGTCTCAGAATGAGTACATACAAAAGGTGTTGAAAATATTTAATATTTACAATGCAAAACCAGTTAGTACACCTTTTTCTAGCCATTTCAAACTTACTAAGGAAATGTGCCCAAAGACCCAAGAAGACATGGATTATATGTCTAAAGTTCCGTATGCATCAACAGTTGGAAGCTTAATGTATGCAATGGTCTGCACAAGGCCTGATATTGCACATGCAGTGGGAGTTGTAAGCAGGTACATGAACAATCCAGGAAAGGAACATTGGATGGCAGTGAAATGGATTATCAGATATTTGAAAGGTACCACAAATCAAGCATTATGCTTTGGTGGTTCAAACATTTCCTTACAGGGATATGTTGATGCAGATATGGCAGGGGACGGAGATAATAGGAGGAGCACTACATGATATGTATTTACTATTGGAGGAACAACTATCAGTT
>APFE030047719.1:0-11456 GCA_000404065.3 Pinus taeda
TTAAGCTACTCTTGGGCATAGACCTAGAGGTGGTCTACGGGCTCTGGTGGGAATCTCTGCAAGACAAGCAGAACTGGAACATTGCGAACCGATTTCGATGCAGTTTCGGCTGGTCAAAATTGAAGCTTAGATTTCCAGACCAGACTAAGGAAGATGGAACCTAGTCTCGTCTAGTCAAGAAGAAGACGATGATAAGAAATTGTGGAGAAGCTCCTCAACAGAAGAGGAGAGGAGGAAAACAAGAATTCGTAGGGAGAATTATAAACCCAAAGAGGGATGAGGCTTCTACTAAATGAGGGCTCGTATTTTGTTCTAGAGAAAGGAAGCTGGTTAATTAAATAGCAAGAAGAATGGTCACTGCTCCCATGTGACTTGGCGCTTGACCGAGTTTTTGGAGGCCACTTTGACCAGGTTCGATTGGAGAAAGGAGGCCACATAAATTGTATTATCGAGTGCCTAGTTTATAGAGGAACACCTCATTCAAGTAGTATTTCTCTTTGTCCCCGGGGCTGTGATCCTTTTGCACTTAAACCTTTTCTCTAAAGAAACAAGGACTCTAGACCTGAAAAGGTACTTGTATTCTTGAATGTGTTGTAAATATTTTTCAATAGGAAGCTCTCACCACCCAACCTCAACACTAGCAATCATGTCTAGTTTCTCCCCCTAGCCTTTTCCTCCCCTCACAGATTGGAGAAATAAATCCAACTTGAGGTAACCTATATCTAGCCCTGAGGACCACACCGGTCCAGTCTAGTATTGTACTCTCACCAATCAGTCTGAAGGTTCCACTGACTCTATGTTCAACTAAGGAACACCTCATTAAAGTAGTATTTCTCTTTGTCCCCAAGAACTATGATCTTTTGCACTTAAACCTTTTTTTAAAGAAACAAGGATTGGACACTTCTAAAGATACTTGTATTCTTGAATGTGTTGTAAATATTATTCAACAGGAAGGTCTTACCACCCAACCTCAAGACTGGAAATCATGTCTGGTTTCTACCCCAAACCTTTCCTCACCTCATAGTTTGGAGAAATAAATCCAACTTGAGGTAACCTATATCTGGGCCTCAGGACCACACCGGTCTAGTCTAGTATTGTACCCTCACCAATTACTCTGACGGTTCCACTGACTCTAGATTCAACTCAAGAACACATCATTCAAGTAGTATTTCTCTTTGTCCCTAGGAACTGTGATCGGTTCCAGTTTCCCTTTCTTGCCATATCCTCATGCTTTCTTGCCATCATTGGATTTCCACAGGGATTTTTTCCATCTATAGGAAGAGAGAAAAAATGATAATTGATTCTAACTTTCTGGGAATTAAAGATAAAAAAAAATTATTTTTATTTTTCTTTTATTTACTATTAATGGTTCACAAGTGTAAAGGACAACACAAGCGAGGGGAAAGCTTTCACAACTAGTCCATCGCAAAGTGCTTTTCTTAGATTTGATTCACACATATACATGGTCTCCAACTTTGAATTACTGATAAGTTCTTTTCCCATCAGCATAAGTGTTCTCCCTGTCTTGGGTAACCTTTAAGTTTGGTCGGAACTTATTTACTATTTGTCCCATTTCCTCCAACATTTATCACCGTAGCATTAATCTATTTTTAGGACTATTCCAATTCGTAGGTGGTCTACATATTCTCTTGTATATCTCTTTGAAAGGGCTCATCTTTAGAGACTCGTGATATTCGTTATTCTATGCAAATTCCACCAAATGCAAATATTCTTCCAACTTATTGGGTTGTTCCATAACATACTTCTATAGCATATCCTCCAATACTTGATAAATTCATTCAATATGCTCAATAGTCTGTGGATGGTATGTAGTGTTGAAATAAATTTGAGTTCCCAGCCCATAAAAAGGGCTCTCCAAAACACTGGGCTCTCCAAAACATGAAGGTGAAAGTTACATATCTGTCTAATATAACTATCTTAGGGATACCATGCAATCGAAATACTTATTTCCTGAAAATATCATGTATTTGAACCGTCTTGAAAGTAGATTGTACTAGAATGAAATGAGTTTTTTTACTGAGTTTATCCAAGATTACCATGACTCAATCATTGTGTTTTTTAGTTATGGGTAATGTAATGATAAAATTTAGTGTAATGACTTCCCACTTCCACTTAGGTATGGGTATTGGTTGAAGAATATCAACAGGATGTACATGTTTAACTTTCACTCGCTGACATTCTAAACATCTTTTCAAATATTCTGCTTCTGATTCTTCATCCTCTGAGTCTGGGGGAGGAAATTGCCATCCTTTCCTTTGCTTCCCTTTCTGCTTCTTTCTACTATTTACTTTCTTGTCTTCTGGACATGAGCTTTGCAGGTGACCTGTCTGCCTACAGAGCCTACATCTAAAAGCTGTGTTTTCATAGTCTAATGCCTGTAACCAGTTTTGCTGTTTGTAGATCAGCCTTATGTTGTCCGGCAGCCCTTTGCTTAGGTCCACTTCTACGCAAATGCGTGCGAAGGTGTAGACCCTTTCATCAATCCTCTCCAGATCTGTTTTAGAACCCAAATTTTTACTGGAACGTGGCTCCTAGATGTAGTGTTAAAAATCCATATATGGTGTTTCTTTACTAAGCTTAACTTGAATTAAGTTTATATGAAATAGTTTCCACATGTGTTCATGCATAATTACCTCCTACAAGTTAACACCAGTATTTTTGCCCATGAATACATTACAATGGAAGAAGCAATCATGATCTTTCAAGATCCTACAATTTATGTTTCACTCCCCTAAGGATTTAATATTGCAGAAGACATTATTATCCCTCGATTGTAACAAGCTTAGCCATGTCATGGTCATAGTCAAATTGCCATAGTAATAGTATCATTGACATATAACCTATACAATATGCATTTGTAACCAAAACAAAATATGAATGAATAATCTAACATGAGCCTTAATGGAAAAATATGATTTGAGGATGAAAATATTAAATACTCTGAGCCACACCAGAAGCATTCATCATATGCAGTTGATCGTCCTACTACCACAATTTCATGTAAGGTTAACATGTGTATCTTAAGGGCTAAGCACAAGTAGTCAAAAGAGAAACATTAGATGCATAAGATTAATAATTTGGACCATAATTTATCCAATTGAGCCTTAACCACAAGTTACTTAGCAACTCAAGCCTCGTTACTCATTAGGTTAGCATCAATACTATATGAGATCCACACATTTTGATCATATTAGAATTATATTTATGTGCCATAATTATCACATGCATCCATATACCATTATCTCATAAATTCCATGAACAATGGTAAATATACTCATATATAACAATGACATGTAATTCCTTCAATCATTCTTATAGCTGGGAAACTCAAGAAATTTCTTTCATAAGCTAAATGAATTTGAAACATAAAGGGAAGAAAATATCATAGAGGACATCCCACCCAAATGAATCCCACTAGAACATCACTTGGAGAGCGTAGCACCACCACCCAACCATGAATCACCTTTGATCCCCCTGAGCTGAGGTCCTTGCCATGTATCAATTTCCTCCAATTGATATATGCAATGGGTATTTAATACCCTCTTTCATGATGTGATTTTCATTAGTGATGTCCATTTGCTTAGCCCTTTTTCGGAAAATCTCACCTTTATCTCCTGCAAGGATTTTCCTTATATAACATTGCCTTTATTTTCCGCAAAGTTTTATGTTTTTTTCTTGATAGATATTTATCTCCAATCCATCTTATGGATATTATCTCCAAGCCAACTAGCTTATCTAGAATCACATCTAGAAGCTTTATCATGGAATATTTATCCTATCCCATTGCTCAACGGGATTTCAAGAATCTCATCTCTTAATATCTCGCTTGTCCAAGTGATGGATTTATTAATTATTTAATAATGCAATTGCTTTTCATATTACACATCATACCTAGATTTCCTCAGCTTAGGGTTGTAATAATTTGACACATAAGGCAGGGGTGTTAGAATAGTAAATTGAAATATCAGCTGCATACTATGGGTATGATAGGCCTACACAAGGATAATTCGTTATTGCATTATCCACTAGTACGAGTGATGAGGTGGACGTTGTAAACTAGTATGGAATCCATAGCGATGAGGTTTCTGTAATTGTGAAGATAAGCGATGAGTGGTATGTTTGTTGTCCCTTGTTTGGAGGAGGCTTACTAGACTGCATTACATATGTCTATATAGGAGGTGATAATATGTGGATAAGGGGAAGTCACACAATAAATTAATCAAATTAATCTGCAATAGGAGATGTGGTCTCTCTGTGTTATCAAACATGGAAAGATTATAGTAACAATTGTCTGGGTATTAGTAATTTGGTCTTCATCATGTCTATATAGGCATATTATCCTCTAATGACATCACCCTATCTTATTACTATCTTTATATTTCTTTGGTTGGATTATTTTATGGAAGATTTTGAAGGAGATTCCAATTATTTTAATGAAACCAAGAGCATTGACCTTGTTCTACAATCTCATTGGAGAGTGTAGCTACTAGGAAAAGACTTCTATTTTTCGAGTATATTAGTGCATGTGTTCAAAAGGCTACTATTCAAACTCATCATGACATTACATGTAGGTCAATACAAGATGTGAGAAGTAGGAAATGAAACTTCTGAAGTTATTACACTTCTCAAAATTTGTTATAATTAAATGGCATATACCTTGAATGCGGGAATGGAAAAAATTATTGAACAAATGAAAAGGATGGGAGATGAATTGAGGTCTATCATAAATCAAATGGAAGAAATTTAGTTCTAGATTTCCTAGAGGTGTCAGGATTCCATTCATTATGTCAAGTCAATGATTATGGAAAATAGAGGGCACCTGAACCTCAATGAACTTGTCGGTTAAGAAGAGGATCTAGATTCTAAAGCCTAATAGGCCCCAAGATCTAAATTAGGTTTATGTGGAATGTAACATTTGTATGTATATGGGATGTTTTACGAAGCTGATCATTTCTTGACGTTCTAGTCATCTTTGGTACATAGGTAACAATTATGTCAAATACATGGATGCGATTGAATTGGAAGAGACCATAGAGCTTGATATGCTAAATTTTTATATCATGATGTACTATTGCATATTTCATGCAAATGTTTAATATTAATTTTATGGTTATGGTTAAAAAAAATAGGGTAACTATTTTTCTTTCAATTCTAAGGGGTGTATATATTTGTAGAAATAGTTTATAGAAATCGACTACATAGTAAGAAAAGATACAAAGAATTTATAAATTATCTTAATAATTAGTATAAAAATATTAAGTTTGTTATGAAAAAGAGAATAACAATTTATGAATGTGTTCACCCTTGGAGAGTTTAGTAGGGTAGCTAATTAAACATCTTCATTATCCTTATTAATTTCATGGGAACTTTACTTAGTTTCTTATTGTTCTTTATTAGATTCTTTCATCAAATAATTATTAGGAGCATAAGAAATAAAGAAAATAAATTCAAGAATTAGGCTTGAGGCCATAGAAAAACACTTTGAAGGGGAAACTCTACTAAGAATCTATTCTCTTCTTATAGAATGAGACCAAATGAGAAAACCAAGACCCAAACTTAAAAATAAAGATCTTCTCCAAGAATCAAGTCATCCCTCAAATAAGATCTTCTTTAATTAGTCAAAGTCAACTTAAGTCAAACCCTTTGAATTTGCTTCAAACTCAGATTTCTATCTCATGCAAAAGATTCCTAGAAACCCTAATTTTGCACGTGAGACATAAATAGCTCAAAAACTTATATTCTTTCTTCTTTCTTTATTTTGACTATCTTCCTTAACTTTCATTGTTTTTTTATCCTTCTTATTGCTTGATATAAAACTTAAGAAGTGTGTCTAGATGAATCAAACTCATCTCCATTATATAGCCTTTTTATGAGGAAAAATAGGCCTCTTTTAGGACAATGGCAGGGCCTTCTTGGTCTTAGAGGTCAATTTTACTCAAAAAATCCTTTACATGTTACAACTTTCCCAAATGGATCATATACAAATAATATTGACTCTCTTGGCTCATGACAAATATTCTTATGGCTTCACAAACCCTAAGAGCATGAAATGCATGCTTGACCTAGTTGACCATTCAAATGGAGGATTAAAACCATGCTTGAAAATAATATTTTTATTTCTTCTTTTCCTTGTTACATAAGATATATGTAATAATGGAACATTAAAGCCATGCCTGAAAATAATATTTTTATTTCTTATTTTTCTTGTTACATAAGATATACATGAGGAGAGTCCACAAGTGGTAGCAGAATTACAAAAAAGCATGTTGGCAAGACCTTGTGTATACAAGTGATAAAAAATTATATCCCCTAGGACATGTCTCACAAGCTGAACCGAAAAAAAATATCTACATAATGACATGAGTACAATGATAATATGGAGGCCGAAACTAGTAAAATTTTCCAATATTTACCAGGTTGAAATAAGATTAATCTCTAATTTATTAATGATATTTAAGGTATTGAAGTATTCTATAGTGAGAATGGAGAGGTTGTAGTATTAGGTGATTCAATATTAAAAAATAACTAGCTTAAAAATATAACTTAAATGGATTTGGACATCCAGTAATTGTTGCAGCATTGTTGGTAAGAATTCAAATCTCACTGTTGGAAGTAGGCCAAGTGGGTATAAAACCTTATAGTAATACAAATAATCACAAATCTTCATTTATCAAATGTAAGTATGTTATAAATTTAATCACAACCTTTCATTAAATAATGATGATTAAGAATATTATTTTTTTGTATTATAATATATGGCACCATCTTAGGAGAGAGGATGGCGGGCGCTAGGGTTTTCTTCTTCAGCGAGCGGATGGTGGGCGCAGTCGGGGCTGCAGAAAAGTCTGAAGGCAATCCAGAACCAGGAGGTATGGTGAGCGTCCGTGTTACCCTCATCGTTGAATGGCACAGTCAAGAGCCTGCGGTGAGCGTTATCGCTGCCCTCATCGTTGTTCGACGCAGTCAAGGGCCCAAATCTCGTCCGTTCTGCTACGGAAATGTTTCTGTGGGTCTCTCTTTGTTCTGGAAATGGCAGGGCAAGCCCAGGTCCCTCGATATCAGAGTCCTGCCCAAAAAAGCCAGTCAAAACTACGATTTGGGTTCTTCCGCATTGATCTTAGATACCAGGAGGTGTCGAGCACAGAGCAAAGGCAGGGGGGGTCTGCATGCTGCAGATCTGCTACCTCCTGCAACGAAACGGCCAAATCTTTGTAATAAAACTATGAGTTTGAAACAGGAAAGATAGGCCGACCTTTACCGTGCCGAGGTCGAGGGCAGTGTATCGCGGATGAGCTAGCGAAAACCAAAACCAGTGAGCTTTTGAGAATAGATGAGGATGTGGTAGATAGGAGAACGAGTCAGCTGGATGAGTAAGAAACAATATGTAGTGGCACTATCAACTACAGAGGCAGAATACATGGCAGCCACTCATGCAAGCAAGGAAGCAGTTTGGTTGCAGAGATTGTGTTCAAGTATGGGGTTAGTACAGGGGTTTATGCATTGCACCGCCTTTTGCTTTTCAATGTTATGCCAAGATGAAAGATAGTGTGTATGTTACAATTAGGAAGAAGGAAGAGGAGCGATTGAAGTCCATGTTGCTATGACATACACCTAATAACATTGTGACATTCTTTATAGTATGTTTTTTGAATTGCTTTTATTGTCCTCTTCATTTAATTTTAATATAATAATCATTTTCATATATTTATTAGATTAATAAATTCATCATATTCATAGAAATATTTGAGAAAGTTGTTTACATTGTTTTTTTATGTTGTTCAATTTACTTTTTTTTTTTTTAAGTGCCTATTGCTCTTTTCTTTGCAAGAGACCATTCAAACATAAACAATGCGTTATATGAACCAATCATTCAAAATAATTTTTATAACTTGTTATATTGATATTAATATTGTAGATTCATATTACATCATGAAATGAAAAAATGGAGGTTTTGAATATTGGCCATCACCATAGCCAATATTCATTTTTTGAATATTGGCCATGGTTTTATTCTATTTCTATGGTTTTTTGAACAAAGTCAAAATTTTGATAAATCGAAGGAAGAATTTGAAGACTCATAAGGTAAAATCTACAGACAAATTCCTTCCAGGTATGCATTTACAAGTTCATTTTCATCTATTATTAGTTTATCTTTTTCTTAGTTTATTTTTTATTTTGTTTTGTTTTATTTGCAGGTTTTCATTTGTTTTCAAAATTTGAAGTAAGCAGCAAACCCATTTTAAATTTGCAACAGGTTCAGGGAAATTTTATTTGTAATTCATTAGAATTTGAGCATTTTTTAATTTTGCTTGCATTCATCATTTCAATTTGATTTTCATATTGCTGATACTACGGTGAATACATATTCGCAATACTACCATCCCGCTCATCTTCGTCAATAATTTCATTCTGGTATCACATCATCCACTTCACAACCATTTGTAGCGAAATATTTCATCTGATTGTTTCTTGAGGTTGGGTGGTAAGAATCAGAAGCAGAGGAGGAAGATCCCAATGTAGAGAATGCTGAGGTTACTCAAAAAACAGAGACTCAGAAGGGTACCACTTCAGTTGCAAAGGACTCACAATATCACTCAAAACAGGCAGAGAAGAATCAGGTAGAGATGACAAGTGCGGACCATAGCATGGGCGGCAGCAAATGGCATCACCAATCAGATACTTCAGACTCAGATAAAGAACCAGGCCTACAGAATACAGAAACACAGCTAGTCATTACTTCGATCGAGCCCTCCAAAGGAGAATGGCGAAAGGTCGAAAAGAAAAGGGGAGAAAAACTTGAAGCGTGAGTTTTACTCACTGCCGGAATTCAGTTTTTCTTTCTCTGTCTTTTCTCTCTCTCTCTCTTTCTTATTTGCATAGTTTGTAGGTTGAGCCTGCCATTTACACAACGAAGAAGATTAAAAAACAAAGAATTTCGTTCCCCCATGGAGTCGCCACTATGTTATCGCCTAAATCTACCTTAGGCTGAAAGAAAGCAAAATTCAGGGTAACCACAAACCACGCTCAGTCTGGTAGCTATCCCTACCAAAAACAGGAGAGGGCTATCTCCGAGTCACGCTTAGTGAAGAATAAACAATATGGTCTGAAATGACTTACAATGAATATTGAATTTAGACTAGTAAATAAATAGTGAAATCTGAGCCATAATTAACTTATTTATGTCTTCACAATTTGAATAAATTCTATGAGTTTCACACAAACACAACTCAGTGAGTCAATACATTTTCTTGTTGACGATTCTACAACCGAGATTAAGTCCCTAATGAACGACTAAGATTAGATCTGGCTTGATCCCTGTCACTTAGAACTTTCTCATCCATTTACCAGAGTTGCGCTTACCAGAGCTACTGTTGCGTCTCACCAGCTTTCGTAGACAGTTCCCCTCACTGCTCACTCTGGAAACCAGAGAATTCCTCAGCCTGACACCCCGCTCAACCAGATAACCAGAGCTTCGCTCTCCTGAACCTCGCGAATGCCTACCCCTCGGCGTCGAAATGCAGCCTCTCGGCAGTCTAATACCCCAACCAACTTGAGAGAGCCCGCCTGCATTAACTCTGGCCGGACTCCTTCGCGAGTCTTCGGCCCATCTGTCCAGAGCTGGCGGCCACTTGTCATTGAATGTCGCCGCCTTATTTATTTACTAGTCTAAATTCAATATTCATTGTAAGTCATTTCAGACCATATTGTTTATTCTTCACTGAGCGTGAAGAATAAACAATATGGTCTGAAATGACTTACAATGAACATCCCAAGTGAAGGTTTTGTAACTAACTCAACAACATTGTCACCTAAAGTAAATCAAGAAATTACCACACACATGTTAAAGGAAGGTCAAACAAGAAGAACTCCTTATCTACATCTGAATCACAAGAATAGACACCTCAATCAATCTACAAATCTATATCACTCAGAACATAAACAACAAATTTATGTTCTGAAAAATACTAAAGTGTGCACAACTTAGTCCAGTGTTAACAATTCATCACAAGTTTCCACTAATCGAAAGATTCCACAAAAGATTGACTTGGGATGGTCAGATCCCTTCTCAGTTCGGTGATTTTATTTATCACTCCAAGGATCTTATCAACTTGTGTCAACGAAGATGACAACTCGAAGAATATCGAAAGATGCAAATAATTTACAAGGCAAAGAAACAGTTGACACGCCTTGTCAAGGATAAGCTTTGAGGACAAAACTTTTTGAAGAGGAAGGCAATGTTATGAATATAATTTATAGAAAAATAATAAAAAATAATGTGAACAATAATAATCATAATTAAGGATTAATTAGCTAGTGATTAGTTAATAAAAAGACATCTCTAAAGACATGGCCATTCGTGAAAGGGTACCTGCCTAGGTATATATACAGGACCCTCAGTTGTAATCAAACCATCTCATATCTCACTTGTATTAAATATTCTTATATAAATTACTTGTCCTACAATAGATGTCTTTGTCTTCGAGGTATTCTGAGAATTATTACTGCGTATACAAACTTTGTTCGTTACATTGGTATTAGAGCATTCCTCTAAGTACACGAACTTTGTTTGTTACAAAACAATAGTTTCCAAACCTTGAAAGCTAGGCTACAAGTAATTTTTCTCTGATTGACTCTTCTAATTCACAAAAACAATAAATGATTAACAAGTATAATTAATTATAAAAGGGCATGTCCCAAAATACACGACTCATTATGCAAGGGCACTCCTGCCAAGCTATTTATATGGGGGCCTCATTATATTCAATCATATCACTTTTGTACTCAAACATTTATATATAAAGTCATTCAATTGTTACATAGTGTTAATTTTAAGTATGTTCTATACTGAGAGCAAATTTACTTCTGTTTTGAGTTTCTAAGTTTACTTAGTTAGAAACCCTCCATGCACTTTATCTGATTTATTCCTACCTACTTGTTATTTTTCCTTAACAAGTTATTTACAATGTAAATATTGAAAATAAAGACTAGTGCATGCTCAACATATTACAGATCAGCAACTAAAAGAAACAAGAACAAATGCACCATATGACACCATTATTTTTGGACTAATGTCCCCGAAAAAACCCAATGCAGGAAAATCGGTGTAGCTATCTGAGGGTTTTCTTATTAAGCAATATCAAAGTACAATTTGGGTGCCAAAACTGGCCTACCCAACAGAGAATTTCCTTAGCAGTAATACCTCCCGGTTTCTGACAAATCTACTGGTTGAAACCCCGAATAATCCTTCCGGCAGCTACTCAGCACCAATCTACCCTAGAAACCCCAGTGTTTGCCCAATCTGGATTGCGTCAGCCTCTCTTAGCCCAACGGAATCTATAGCAATTTTCTCAAGGTTTAGAACCATCGTTGGAGATTTGTAGAGATTTGGCAAGTTGGTTGTTGTTGTTGCTGCTATTGGAAGCTACATTCTTCCT